>CAUYQV010179713.1:0-14784 GCA_963574575.1 Galagoides demidoff
TATTAATTTAACAGTTTTATGTGTGATAAAATATTTCCCTACCTGTTAGCAAACTGTTTCTTACTTTGGTGGCTTATTTTCAAGGTTTTGATGTTACTTAGCAATAGTAGATCAGAAGGTTTAATATTGTTTAGACATTTGGCTAAAAGAAAAAGGGAAGAGGAAACAAATAGCAGTGAAAATAACATTTAAACTACATGTATATATATTTCTATATATATATTGAAAGAAACAAGCATATGGAAGATTAATCACAGAGGTTTTCAGATTAGACATTATGGTCTGGTATGTCCTGAATTAATTTTTTTGGTGAAGTATTTCTTTTTTTTTTTTTTTTTTTTAGACGGAGCCTCAAGCGGTCCCCCTGGGTAGAGTGCCATGGCATCACAGCTCATAGCAACCTCCAACTCCTGGGCTCAAGCGAGTCTCCTGCCTCAGCCTCCCAAGTAGCTGGGACCACAGGCGCCCGCCACAACGCCCGGCCAGAAGTATTTCTTAAAATCTATTCTTGGGAAGAAGGAAGTTTTTGAAACATTGACTCTATAGCAACAGTTTTCTGTGGACAAAATTAAATTTTAAAAAATATGCAATGCGTTTTATATAAAGATGGTTAAAACATCTACTGACTCAGTATGTGAACTTTTTGTTTGGATTGGTGGCAGTTAAGGATGACGAAGGTGCTTGTAAAATGCTACAGATACAGGAGGGTGGCGCCCCAGCCAGCACAGCCCGCTCTGAGGGGAGGATCTGCGGTTCCAGTCTAGGGGTGCGGGTGAGGTGGCAGCGGGCTGAGGAGCCAAAGGGTTCAAGGGTGCACAGAGAGGGCTGCAGGACGCTCCAGTAGCTGGAGGGGTCAGACAGCTGCTGGGGTGGCAGCTCCAGGGTGCCAGCTCAGAGTGTGCAGTGGTGTCTCTGCCCTTTCAGCCTCTGTCTCCCTCCCCCTGCCCTGGCAGCAGAACACGGAAACCTCGATTTCCCAGGCCTGGTCAATTTCATGCAAGTTTCCTAGACCTGGGAAGGCACTTACCTTTTTCCTGGAGTGAAAGGGATTGTATCCATTCATTTTTTATATCCCCTAGACAAAGGACCCAGGAACCCAGGAACCCAGGGGGAGATTTTTTAGACTTGGGTTTTTCCCTCTGCCAGTAGCTCCAGTACTTATCCTGTATTCTTTTCTGTAAAGTAAATCCCATCTGACTAGGGATCTGTGGTCTGCGGATTCTTGCTTCGAATTCCCCAGACCAGGGACCTACTGAAGAAGAAATTCTGGCAACACTACCATCCTTTAACTCTTTTATTTATCCTTTTTTAATCCCAACGCTATGAAGGATTTCTATCTCTAAGCTTATTAAGATAAATGTTCACTGTTGTGTATATGTTTATATTACATGTTTATATCTATGTAAATGCACATTTAGAAGCTAAGCTAGGAGGTTTATTTAATTAATTTATTTATAACTAATACATTTAATTTTAACTTAATTACAACGTTTTAAAGGACCAACAATGTTTTTGGTTACTGAAGTAGCTTTTGTAATGCTTGAGTAAAGGCTGTAAGTCTGCCCATCACCAAATTGGGGTCTCTATGTCCAACAGGTCGATTTGCCCTTGGCCTTACCTCCCTCCCCCTGCTTGATTTGCACCAGGCTCTATTTCCCTCTGTGCTCATGTGTGCGCATTGGATGGTTCCAACTTAATAGCAGGTGCATGTGGTGGTGGGTTTTCACCCTGCTTTTATGCCAGGACTGTGCCACCTATGACATGTTTTGAAGCATCATGAATTTACTTACTGGATATTTAAGCATGTGGATTTATTAGAACCTGTTTCTAGATATGTAATTATCCTATTCCTATTGATTTAGCATTTCTAGATTGTATAGCCATCTTAAAATATTTAGGAAGCGTGAAATGTATTAAAGTAACATAAATATTTATAATGGGATTAAATATTTTAATATAGTGGCATCAATTTTAAAATGAGTTAATAATAGTCAACTTTTGTCAATGTACTTTACATTTTAATTTTTTTCTTGCAGGTCTTTTATTAGTACTAAATAAAAACAGAAAAGAATAAAGGATAATTTCATACAAATGTATCACTATATTTTCTATGAAAAGAATAATTTGATAGAAGAAAAAAACTAGTGATAATGATATTACATTCAATGTGGATTCTTATAACGTATCACAAATTGAACAGTTACAACATGGAAGTCAAATAATCGTGTTGTTTATTCATGACTATAATTTGTCAGAGTAAAGTAAGTCTGTTTAAATATTGTTGCTTCTATTTGATTAATGAGTCCTGTATCCGCTAATGTATGTAGAAAAATGAAATGCATTCAATACGAAAACTGAAATGATTCTTTTTTTATAATCAAGAATCATTTTAGTTTTTATCAAATTGTGTCTCTGAATAACTAATGCTTTTAGGGATGTAATAGAAATGAAATAATGAAATGTAACTGTAAGAATCTTCCTCTAGCGATTGCCAACTTTGATTCAATTGATATGATTCATGATTAATCTTTACAGTCTTCCAGTTCAGAAAAATCTCTAGTTTTTCACCTAGCATAAAATCTCCAGTTTTTACGGTATATGAATGTCACAGTAGCCTACCTTACTTTAGATTTAGTGCTGCCCTACTTTTCTTTCACACAACACGGCCTCACAAGTCAATTATTTTAACTGTACCTAAAGGAGCAATCTGGAGGACTTTCAGTCTTTGAGAAGGCAGTGGGAACAGGCCACACAGGCTCTGGGTCTCTATCATATGCCACTACAAGGTTGTTATAAGTACTCTTACTGAACAAAATATATGAATTATGTGTGAACCAGAATCTGTCACATCTTATACCGTCAATCCTGTCTAGTACAGGTATGTTCTCATACATGGCTAGCACATGCTTTTAAAAAAGTAAAATTTCCCAAGTTTCCATAGTTAATGTAGAGTTATAGATTCTACCTTTAACTCAGCTCTGCTTGATCCTCCACGTTGTAGTCCCATGTTCAACGGCATAGTATGTTTGTATGTTTGTTTAATTTCCTGGGACTGTGTCTCATAATAGTCGTAAAACATATTTATTCTCTTGCTTTACTCTGACAAAAAAAAAAATTATAGTCATAACAAAATGACTAAGCATAGATTTTTTAAAATGTTATCTTCCTATGCACACACAATATATATTTTCTCATATTATTAAATGCACATCATTAATTACTTGAAAATATTTAAATCATACTTACTACAGCTCTTACTTTAATTAGAACACCATAATTAAAATGCCATTTTTCAGTGTAGCCATCAAGCCCATCTGACATGCTTTGTTGTAAATTGTGTTAAGACCGAATCATGTTAAGATTCAAGTTCATTTCAGGGCTGACGTGGAGGAATGTTTCAGATCTGGAGCCTTCATTAGTGGTAGCATAGAATGAAATCATAGGGCTCCTTACAAAATAAAAAAAAAATTAACTGCAGCAATTTGTATGAAGAGTTACTGCCACATTGTATCTGAGTTATAACGCCAAACTTTTATTATTAAATATGGAAGCATTGATCTCTATATATTCTTTGTAAGTGTTTTAACTAGAATTTAAAAAGAAGTTATAATGAAAATATAAATTCATTAAGAGTTTTACCATATGTTCAATACACCTTGTATTTATAATTAAAAGATTTTTTCTTCATAATTTATTAGCAGAGTAAATTTAAGATTTGTTAGTGTATGTAACCATCATATCTACAGAGACATAGGCTTGTAAACGCCCATCCCTGCTTCACCTTGTCCCTGGTACAGGAAGCTACATAACACACATAGAGCTTCAAAGCACATATATGTATGAGTGGCTTGGTGCTAAAATGAAGAAAGGGGAGATGAAGAATGAGAAAATCACACACACATAATCTTTAAAGAAGATGGATTTTTTAAAATGGGGAATCATATACATGAAATACTTAAAACATTTCCTTCTATCTATTCCATTCCTAGTTGATAAGCAAGAACACACAGAAAACCCACATTTTAGATATACAAGAGAAAAGGACAAATTTTAGTCCACAAAGCAAAACACTCAGAGACTAACCTTCTGTTTATCAATCTGTCTTTTCAAACTCATTCTAGGGAGTTGAGCCTAACATCCCACCACGTGCTGTTCATACTCTGAAGGTGAGGGGCAGAATATAATGTTCAGTTCACAGCATCCTGGGTTTCGTTCATAGAATCTGCCCTATGTATCTTGGTGAGGAATAACAGAGTCAGACGTTTTTAGGTAAACACAAAATTAGGGCATTCAACACATCAAGGCACAAAAAGAATTTTCCTTTTTTGCTTTTATTTCAAGTGGATAAAATGAGCAAAATGCTTTATAGATAGACGTTAGCTTTTTAGGTAGACTAAAGCTTTATAGATAGACTTTAGATATTTAGTTCTGAGGAAAGGGTATTAGGAAAGGACATTTCCCATTTATTTTAGGCTGTGTGACATCACTATGCACACACACGCACACACACATACACATTCATTACTGAAAGGAATTTGTCTCTGTAGAACCCAAGCATCAGATAACTAAAGGTTTCTTTCTAAATATACTGATATTATACTAGACAACCCTATTACTTCACTGTAACAATTCTAAAAACTGTTATACACTGTTTATCTCTTGCTCAATACTTGCTATGAACTGAAGCAACAGTCCTATTTGATATGCTGTATATGATTAAAAATGTTTTAATATCACCATTCATTGGTATTTGGGCACTCTACAGTCAATACTTTATAATATTTACAATATAATATTTAATTTTTCACAACTTTCCTCAATAGTTGACATGGCTTTCTGTGATTAAGGAAAATATAATAAAAATAATAATAAAATTTTAATCTAATTTTATTATTTTGAATCTCCTTAAATTCGTGATTATTTATACTTTATGTGATACTGTAATTGTCACTGTTGCTCTTAATATAAAACATAAATTTTACACTTGCAAATGAATTAACAGTGCACTCACATACACAAACAAATACATGCACTACAGCTTTGCATCTGACTTAAAGTCGAACTGGTGCTACTTACAGTGAAATATTATGCAGCATAATACAAATTTGAGTTGAAGTTTAAATACAGTGGATATAGTCTACACATACAGGGACCAAAGTGTCCACTTGTATGACTGTGAATGCTGCTTCAATTTCTTCCCAGAGTATCACCACGTGGCCGATTTTCTATGGAACACTTTATCCTTTAAAGTCCTATAGGGGGACAAGTCAACGATTGCTAAATCAGGAGAATGTCGGGGAGATTCAATTGCCCCTCTGCATCCTAGCTATGGTCCTGGCAAATTCTCTTCACCTTTGATCAGAGTCATCGTCATTCAGGGTATGTAAGAATCACTGGATAAGAACGTTCCATTTTGATGTTTTAAGAATGAATCCTACGCCGCTTCTGCTAACTTCTGTCTCTCGTACACACTGTGAGGCCCCCCGGGTCTTCCATTGTGCACATCACACACGGTACCTTGTATCTTTGTATCTTCCATTTACCTTGGATGTGTGCACTTGTCAGGCATGTTGGAGGCTCAGTTGTGTGTTCACAGTCCACACTTCCATTGTTACTGTACTTCCATAGCATTCTCAAATTCTCAATACCTCTTCAAAATGGTCTTGCACTGCTCAAAGGACAACTACGTTCCTGCCCTTTTCTTTGACTGTCCTGCCCATAACATGCTGATGTTAGCATTTATTTGATCAATGCCATTTTTTGAGTGAACAACACACTTGTTGCCTGTGCTCACTGTGTCACAGTGAAGCAATACTACATATTGCTACTATAAGTCAATTCAACCTCAAAGGTAATGCACCGATAACATCTCTTAGAATGTGTATATGTTTTTTGGCATTCCCTATATATGTTATTATGTAAATTGCTCCAAAATATAGAGGTTTGAAGCAAACATTTTAGTATAGTCAGTGTTCTTATGTATAAATTCTGAGCTATGCTTAGCTGTTACGTATTTCTTTGCCATGTGACATTGACTAAAAGCACTCAAGGATGATCACGTCATGTCAGGCTGGTCTGGGAGGTATAAAATTGCTATTTTTATCTGTCTAGCGTCTCTTAGCAAAGATGGCAGGAAAACTGCACTTCCATAGTACTTTCTCTCAAATGGCTGACTTAGGGAATTTCCACCAGGGTAAAATCTGGGTTTTGAAGTTTCTTACATAGTTGCTCAGAACTCACAGAGACAGTGCTCCAAGAATCATTCTTTGTCTCTTAAAACCTAAGCTTAGAAATGACACATCTTTCCCAGTGAATGAAAGGGGCAAGGATATAAAGCTGCCAATTTTTAGCCCTGCTGTGACAATGCCTATGGTGGCACTCCCACCATAGCGCCCCACCAGCTTGGTGAGGCTCTGTGACAGCACTCAGCAAACTTTGAGTTTATCTGCTGTCCTGCTGTGTCTGGCCTTCCTCCTCTTCCTTTCACAGGCATTGATGCTAAACAAATGCCTTACCTCTCTCCACTAAGCAACTGTTTCCAGAAAATTTACCCTGCAAGAAATCCCAACATGTTCAAGTTCCTTTCAAGCAACAGGAACAAACTGGGGAATAAATATTAAAGTAAATAGCACATGTCATCAAAATCTAAGAAATATCCATAATCTACCACTGAATGCCTAAGATTTGATGAAAAAGTTGTAAAATTCTGGTCATTTGTGTAAATGAAGTAATAAATAAATGGAGAGACTTGTCCTGTGTCTGGAATGGTCAATGTGATACCATAAAGATGGTAAATGATACATAGAATATGTGTAAACAGATTCAAGTATGAGGTCAAGGTGACATTTCCATGCAGAGTTCAAGGTAAATATAAGATGCAATTGGAAATCCGTGAGACAGTCTGATGGCACTTTGTGAAAACTCTTATTTCTTTATTATTGTAACAAACTATTTATGGGTATACAACACCAGAGAAACTCGAATTCAATAAGTAGATGTGTATAAAGGTTTTTTTTTTTGTTTGTTTTTCCCATTATGTTTACAGAGATGGAAAGTTAAAACCAATCTGTGTGTCTCCACCAGGGAAACAGAGAAGAGGAATGAGGTGATTTCATATGTTGAAATACCCTGTGGCAGTAAGAATTGATGAAGTGGATGTAAATACAACTTGAATATATCTTTAAGTGTGTTAGGCTTAATGCAAAAGACAGGATGAGATTATTACATAATAAACTGAGATAAATTAAAAATGCATCTGTAATGCAATGCCACATAATGAAATATATGCAAGGACTTACCCTAAAACCATAATTACAGTGCACATCAGAAAGAAAATCACAAGGGATTGGGAAATAGCAGGGGCATTGTGCAGACTGAAGGTAACTTTCCAATGAACAGAAGTGTACACGTAATTTTATCACAGAGCAGAGCTAGCAAACTCACCAACGGACCACACAGTGCGAAACAATATGAAAATGCTAATGTGAAAATGTAAATATGATATTAATAAAATAATAGAAAAGAAAAGAGTATTCTCGATTTATTCCATTTGGCTATTTAGAATTCTATTCACTGAAATTACTTTTTGGCAAAGGGATTAATTCAAGTAACCAAGAAACTGATTAAGGGGCAGACATTTGTCTCTTAGACTATCTTTTCCTCTGAGTCTTTGTTACTTTTTAAACATTAGAACCATTTTTAAAACCTATCCTTGTTTAATAAGTTAGTTTTAAGATAAACGCTCATGCATGAAATTGAATCATGTTTTCCTCAGGGATTCATTCTTCGCATTTCTGACCCTGATCCTGTCAACATTGTTACAACAAAATCGGTTATAGAAAAGAAGCATGGTAGGGAGAAATCCTGGAAATGTAAAACTTCTGAAGAAGAGTAATATAATTGTAAAAAAAAAAAAATCATTAATCTTATGTGTTTTTTTCTGGAAAAACAGATTTTTTCAAATTATGTACATATATATTTTTTAAATGTTACATTATGTTAGGAAATGTCTTATCATAATATAGATTGTGATATAATGAATAGTCTTTCTTTTAATTAATAGACATATTTATAATATTTGAAAAGTTACTTATAATCATTGATGATATCTGATGCAAAGGAAAATTGTTCATGCATTTGTGTATATTACTGCTTTTACTTATGTGTTTGTAATTATACTGGCTATATAATTCGCATTAAAGGTATGGCACAAAATGAGTTGCATTTTCCTAATCTTTTAAATAAGAATATCTGAAGTGGTGGTCAAGAGGGAATAAGTAAATAGCTCATTGTAATGACAAGCAAATATCATGCATTTAACAAGAAAATTAAATAATAATAATGATAATGTGTTAAATAATAAAGATAGTTAAGAAATAATAAGGTAAAAAAAAACCAATAGCCTTAAGTTATTGATGAAGCAACTTTAAAAAAATTAACGTGGTAAGCTGAGATGGGGGTATATGTTTCTCCTTTAGTTTGTTTTCAACATGTTTTCAACATGGGAAATATTTGGGTGCATAATAGTCTGCTTTAGTCATTTACAGAAATATATTTCAATGCTTTTCACTTGCTGTAGTTGTCATTTCATCAATACATCAAATTTTGCTCATGGTGTTACAGGTGACAATTAAAAAAAAAAAACTTATTCCAAATTCTCAGGCACATTTTCTGGTATTTTAAATAAACTTTAGTAGCCTGTTTGATTCATGATAGTGTTTGTAAACACTCAAATTATGGTTTTAAATAAGAGAAAGAGTAAGAAATCAATGATGACGGTAACAAAAAACCTTGCTTTCTGTAATACCGTGATGCATCAGAAATAATCTTTCTAATAATTTTCAGTCACATTCTAAAAGAAGAAGAAAAAATAAAATCCTCCTTTCTGTTTTTAGATAAGCTGGTATTCCAAATGACTTAAAGAGGAAGATTACAAAATCAAGTTCAACGAAGCACATTGCACAGGGGTAATGAAAATACAATTCTTCTTATACTGGCTCAGCATAAAAGGCAAATAAATAGCATGAATCTATCTACCAATACATTGACAAATATATCTGGGGTGGCAATGTCGATTTTTAGAATGTTATTTTAGGCTATATTTTTCATTTCTTTTTTTAAAGAAGAGAATTAGAGATTACGACGCAGTAACTCTGTGTTCACATATAATGAAGTGAGTTCATTGCATCAGGATTTTCAAGGCTAAATCCCATACTTAAGGAAAACTGTTTCACTTTAATCCATTTGAAATGTTGAATCAAAAATATAATTAAATCTGCTCAGTGTGATGGATGAGTAATGTATACTTCGGATGCCACTTCTGAACAGCATGAAAGCAATTCTTCACTTTAGGTAGTCGTGACTCAATTTGATGATATCTATGTCATTTTCTTTTACTTTGTGAAAACGAGTATTTCAAGGCATATTGACATAAAAGCTAGCAAGAACAAATACAACTTGACCCGATTTTGAAAATGTCAGAAATTCTCCCTAAAATTTTGGTGTAATATTATTTTATTGATTAATATAAAGGTCAAGCAATGTTGTATGCAAAAATATAACCCACAAGCAAGAGGAAAAGACATTAATAATTATGCCTAATTTTAACAATCAGAAGCATATCGTGTACCAATTATCTTATTAAAATGTGAATTTTAATAGTTGTTTTTTGTTTACCATTTTCTGTCTAAGAATAAAAATAGAAAAATTGTTTACTTGTATGCTTATGAGTTAAGTAGTTTGGATTTTAGAAAACTATTCATACTGTTAATGTGAATATAATTAGAATAAAGTAATTGTTAACAAATATTTATTTTATGCTCATTTGTCATACAAGGTCTCCCCAGAAAGTATCCACCCATTATGTCTCTATTTTTTTTATGACATGGGTAGAGACTCTCTGAACAGCCCTCGTATATCTTTCTGCAAATGCTCATATTTACAATCTTAAGTAGATGGGAGACATTTAACAATGTATCAGATCACATCTGGTAGACATTGTGGAATTCAGTAAGGTTAACTATAATGAATAATTTTATAACTTTACATATCAAAATTTAAACTTTTTTTTCAAATATAGGATAGATTATATTTATATTCACCTAAATTTACTACTTCTTGTCAAATTAATTTGTGTATCAAAATTAACATTTATACACTAATAATTTCTTCACTAATTCTAAAGTTTGGGTTAAATGTGCTAATATCATTTACGGCTTTATTATGAATTTGGATCACTTGGATCAGTAAACAGAATGCCTTAAGTTGTTCTAGTAATAATTAATGAGAACCTAGGGTTACTATTTGGATTTTCTTATTTTCCTCTACAGATCTACACTCTATGCTTTTATAACGTCCCATATTCCCAAGGAGTCTCACTTGTATATTGTCTCAAATGACTTGCATTGCCCCATGGAAGAGAGAGAGCATGAGGAAAGGAGCGTGGAGTATTGCTTTCACTAACTCATCCTTTCCACATTTCTGCAGGTGAGCTGTCTGTCAATATGGTGTCTGGTAGATACTATTCTTACTGTGTTCCAGTTCATGTTTCTTCCCATTGCCTTTTCCTGTGTCTAGTTCAGGGATGCGTCACCATTTCCCTTTTTCATTCCTACAATTTTTAAATTTTTTTCATTAAATTCCCTCCATGTGATTTTGCCAAATTTCTAGCCAAAATAATAGCAATTGATGTGGTAGCTTCAGAAATAGACCCTGGAAATGAGACACTGGGATCAAGTTATTCCCATATTTAAGGTAAGAAGGATGACCTTCTTGAAGGAATGAAATACTGGAATTCTGGAGAGAATTCCACTTGTTTGTGGAACTTAAATGCTATGGTAGCAGAAGTGATTAGAAAGCCAGGGTCGCCACAAATTGCCTTGTAGCATGCACGAGAAGGTCTATTTTCTTCCACTATCAGAAGGATAATTTTGATGGATACAGAATTCTAGGTTGGTGAGATTTTTCATCCAACATGTTAAACATTTCATTCAACTTTCTCCTTATTTTGTGGTTCCTGATCCCATGTCCAATGTCATTCTCATCCTCAGTCAACTACAAATAAAGGAGTTTTATTTTTTTCTTTCCCCTTCTTCTCTGACTCTTTCAGTTTTCTCTTGTTTATTTTATGCAGTTTAACTATGTTATACTTAGATGCAGGATTTTCCTTTTATATTCATCCTTTTTGAGCCTCTCTGACCTTCTGAAATATGTGATTTATTGCATGTCATTAATTTTGGAAAATCTTCAGTCATTAATACCTCTTAAACTTTTTATTTTTTCCTCTCTCTTCTGGTGTTTCAATTATGCATGTAGATATTTGTAACTGCCTCAAAATTCTTAGATTTTTAGAAAAAAATTACTTTCTTTTTGTCTTTGCATTTAGTGTTGGGAGCTATTACAGCATACTTTACAGTTCGCTGATTACCTCCTCAGTGGTGTCTGGTGTATTTACTGATATAAAAATCATGCAAAATTTGTTATAGTATTTTCAACTTCTAGCATTCTTTATACTCTTTCTTCAAATATACGTTTTTGCGTCTAGATTTTATTTTTCATTTATCTTTCATGTTTATTTTCCATGATAGTCATAAGCATATTAATCCTAGCTGTTTTAATTTCTTTATCTAAAAATTTCAAAATCTGTGCCATTTCTGAGTCTAGTTCTAAAGTTCTTTCTCTTTACATTGTGTTTGGTTTTTGAAGGGTGGGGATGTCTTTGATTATACCTTTTAATTTTGGGTTAACATATGAGCATACATACTTAGTAAAAAAAATTGGCATGAGTATGCCTGGAGACTAGGGTTTTAAATTTATTTGCTAGAATTTGGCTCTGTTCATGGTTTGCTGTAGCTGTCAATGGTGGAGACTAAAACGTTTTGCCGGGTTCCCGTTTCATTCTCCTCTGTAGATCTTGGGTTTACACAGAAAATTCTTTATCTGTAAGGTCTGAGATACATGGGTCTTTTATTTGTTATCCACTGTTATTTTACAGAAATGCTACTGATAAGGTGATAATGTCCAGGATAGGGAGAAATCGTCTATAGTACTATGATTTTCAGTTTTATATTAACCCTGTGATATCGGACAAAGTGGCGCCCCAGCCAGCTCAGCTGAGCAGGTCTGGGGGACCTGCTGCCTCTGTCTTGGCTGGCAGCTGGCAAAGAAACCAGCAGGCTGGAGTATAAGCACGTGTGTGGAGGGGGAGCTTCCCTCCCCAAACAGAGGCTCCAGTAACAAATGAACTGGATATGAATAGGGGAAAACACTGGTGATTCCTCCAGTGCAACCCTGATTGGTCTATTTTCAAAACCTGCTCCTGATTGGTCTGTTTTCAGGACCCAAAAGGTCATTGGACAACTGCCCCAATATAAGCCCCTGAGCAGAGAGTACAAGGGCAGATCGCTGTAGACCTCCAAGAGAGAGAGAGCCGAAGAGCAAGAACTGTAACACTTACATCCTGCTCTGTAAGGAGGTTTGGCTCTTTGTGAGAGCTGTAGCTCTTATATCCTGCCCTGCAAGGAGGTTTGGCTCTTTGTAAGCGCTGTGACACTTGTATAAAACCTATCTTACTGCTGATCCTGCTCTGCAAGGTTTGGCTCTTTGTGAGAGCTGTAACACTTGTTGAATAAAACCTAACTTACTGTCCATCCTGGGGTCCGTCAATTCATTCATCAAATCGTTGAAACCAAGAGCTTGGAAATCCAAAATCAAAAGTGTGGTATCACCTGGGCCTTCAGCTATTGTCTTCTTGAATGCTTCCTCACACTGCTAAGTTATACAGGGAGGTTAAAGCAGCCTGCATGTTACTAATTCCTTTCCTCATCATGGAAAACTGGAGGGGGATAGAGGTGGTATTTCACTTTTCCAGATTAGATAAGCTCTACTAAAGTAGTTCTTGCTGGGAAAAGACCTTGGTAAGAACAGAATACTTCAGCCTCCTTGCCTAATGCCTATCTTTTCCCTTCTCCTGCCAGTTACGTGAGGGGATTTGTTCTATGTTCACTATCAGAAAAAGTAAGGACTCCCAGAAGTAAATCTATTGAGATTATGGAGACAATACATAATAATCTGTTGCCATTGTAACTTTCAAGCTCGTCCACTCTGAGCCTCTGCCAATTTGTCTACCACCTTTTTGGCTATTTCCCCGTAGTGATTGCTCTGGGGGTGGTTTCTCCTGCCAGGCTTCTCTGATAACCTACGTTTCTCTGTATCCGCCTGTCTCTTCAGATTTAAAGGCAGCTGTTCTCTCCGTGACTGCAATTCAATTCTTTTAAACATCTAAGAAAACCTGTTACATTTCAGATTGCTCAGTGGTTTACCGGTGTGCGCACATGGAAGTGAGTGATAATGGACGTGAGTGGTAATATCGTAGTTCCTTACAAGCTGGCCCAGAATGGAAAGTCTTAAATGTGTTTTTCGTAGTAGTTTCCCAAGGAAACTGAATCAAATTAGTTTTGAAATAAAAGTATGTATTTTATTTAACCATGTGTTGAATATATGAAATTAAAACCAATCTTCCTATTCTTCATTCTTTATTCAAATGATTCTGAGGTACTGTCAGCTAAAACATTGTTAGTGAAATAACAAAGACAATCAATGCATCATTCTTATTTTTATCAAGATATACATTCACATAAAGTCTTTAATCTCAAAATAGGTAATAAAAAGCTATCAAATTAAAATTTATCAGAGAAAATAAACATGTGTGTGAGGTGACGTTCAGTATTCATAATTTTACCTAAGTTTTATTCAAGACAAGAAGGAAATAAATAGAATAATCAACAAGAGTTGGCGTCTTTTGAATTCTTGTACCATTTCTAAAAATGAACTTTCATATATATGCATTTCCTGTTTTATAGAAAACCATAAAATACATCTGCCCTGTAATCTGAGACTTGTTTATAGTTGTGTAGAAAGGAAACTTCATGTTTCCTTACTTCTTGAGTCATAATCAGATCTCCAACAGTTCCCACAAAATGGTAAGTTTGCCTTGATTCTGTAAGCCATATCAGCTACTAAGAAAGTTGAACACAAATTTGAATTACTGGTTTATCTGGAAGTATAGGATACTTAATCTAAAATATATGTTTAAAAAATAAGCTTTGTAGAATGCTCCAATACAGAAAATAAGCTATCTATAAGGCACTTACCCTTACTTAATACTTAGGGAAGGAATTTATTTTAAAATTTTAGACTGTATATTGAAACATATAGATGAAACATAAACATGTTTTAATCTTGTTTGATTATAAGGACTATAATACAATGAATACACATATATGAGTATCTGTGTGCAGTAAGTCCATGATTTAGCTATCATGATGAATTAGTCTAACAAATAATCTTAATTTAAACATACTGCTCTATAATAGAAAAAAATAAAATATGCTATTTGTTCCATTATGTCACTACTTGTGTATTAATTTGTCCTCATTTAATATATTATGACATTAAAATATAATGAAATTGGAATACAGTAAATGCCTAGCAGTAACATATATACAATTAATATTTAGCACCTGTTATGACTAAATGGCAGGAAAAGAGAGACAGGCACGTCCCCTAAATGTTAGCAGTCTACTAAGCGGCCAATGTCCATTTAGTTTAAAAGCTTATTTGAAAAGAGCTGCTTATACGGTTTATAGAAGAGAGACTTAAATAACTGGAAGGAATTTTTAAAACATTAATGGAGTGCACCAGTGGAGGACTTCTCTAACAAAGATGTGGGATTGAAAAAAATCTTACCAGCAGGTACTTACTTGGGCAGAATACAAAATACTGTGG
>CAUYQV010179715.1:0-22583 GCA_963574575.1 Galagoides demidoff
TATCATAAGTATAGATGTCAATTTTTTTTTTTTTTTTTTTTTTTGGAGACAGAGCCTCAAGCTGTCTGACTGGGTAGAGAGCTGTGGCATCACAACTAACAGCAACCTCCAACTCCTGGGCTCAAGCGAGTCTCCTGCCTCCGCCTCCCAAGTAGCTGGGACCACAGGCGCCTGCCACAACACCTGGCTATTTTTTTTGGTTGCAGCCATCATTGTTTGGCAGCCTGGGCTGGATTTGAACCCACCACCTTAGGTGTATGTGGCTGGCGCCTTAGCCACTTGAGCCACAGGTGCTGAGCCAGATGTCAAAATTTCCAATAAAGTCTTAGGGAACTAAATGTGACAATATATTGAAAGAATAATGCATTGTAACTACTAAGTAGGGTTTATTCCAGGAATAAAAGCCTGTTTGAACATTCAAGAATCAGTTACAACTTAGCATAACTTAGCATATCAACACCAGAAAAAGCTAAAAATCACATGATTACTTAAATAAATATATAATAAACATTAGGCAAAATTCTGCATCTATTTTTATAAAATTATCTGCAAACTAAGATTTGAAAAGGACATCATTAACCTGGCAAAGGGTATTTACAAAAATTCTGCAGTTAATATCATACTTAATGATGAAGGACCTACTGTTTACGGTTGGAATCAGAAACAAGGCAAAGCTATCTGATCTTGTCCTATGGCCATACCACCCTGAACGTTCCCATACTTCTCTGATGGGGGAGGGATTGTAGGCGACAGGGTCTCACTTTGTTACCCAGGCTGAAATGCAGTGCACTCTTACTGATAGCTTACTGCTGCTCTGAACTCCTGGGATCAGCTTCCCAAGTAGCTGGGACATGCCACCATGCTTAATTTAATTTAATTAAAAAAAATTTTTTTTCCAAAGATGGGGTCTTCCTATGTTGCTCAGATGGTTTTGAATTCCTGAAGTAGCACTCCCACCTTAGCTTCCCAGGATACTAGAATTACAGGTGTGAGCCACCATACCTCAGCCAAATCTTAAGAAGTCTTTAATTGACCTTTTCCAAGGCCCTAAATATAGTTCCTCTTGCTGCTTTTTAGATTCTCTCTGTCTTTGATGACTTTCAGCAGTTTGATTATAGTGTGTCTCAGTGTGAATCATTGTACTTCTTGGATATGTAGATTAATGTTTTGCATCAAATTTGTGAAGTTTTCACCTATTATTTCTTCAGATGTTGTTTCCTTAAACTTGAAACCATATGTCTGTGCTGAAGGGACCAAGTCACTGCTCAGCCAATTGTTTGACATCTCTGGCATAGCCAGGCAGAGCCTTGAGGTTAGGCACAGGGTGAGAACTAGGACCTCCTTAGACTTATTCTGAGCAGGCTCACAGCCCTAACTACCTGTGTGACCTTAATTCTCAGGGATATGTCAGTTTTTTAAAGCCCCTATGGATATCTTACCTACCTGCTAGCTTTTCCTTTCAAGCATTTTTCGTTAATCTTTTGTTTGTCTCAACCATTGCCTTGGGCATCCATGAAGTTCAATATTAGCTTTGTAATTGTTGTAAACAAAGACATTGCCTAGTTCCACTCCTGAGGGGAAGCATTTACTACTGGGCTACCTCCGAGTTGGTTAAATATGACTAAGCAGGGTTTTCAAGAACCTCCATACAGATCAGTAATGGAATAAGGCTTTGAAAGAACTCTTCTTGTGTTCCACTCCCTCTGGTGGCCGCCAAGCTGTGCTGAGAATTCAGGCTGTTGTTTTTCAAGCTGCCAGAGGTGGGAAGTGGAAATTGGAACTAGTAAATTAAAAGACCACAGAGCTTGACGTTGTAAATTCAGCCATTTCCTTGAATAAACTCCCCCCATGCTGCTATAAGCCTTGATTAATTGCCAGAATCTGAAATGGTTGCTTCTGACATCCCCCTCAACCCCCAAACCAGGTTTGTGATGCTTTTATAGAGGAGCAATTTTTTGAAGTTTTTGACTTCACTATCTTACATCACCTTTTTTGTTGTTTTTGTTCCTTGTCCCCCCCTTTCTTTCTGAAGCATAAGGATTAGAAAAAGCGATGAGTTCTGTGACATGTTGAATGATGCTGTCTGTGGCACATTTAGATGTCTGATTCACAGCTGAGTTTAGGAATCTGGGTCTTGGCTCGGCACCTGTGGCTCAAGTGGCTAGGGCACCAGCTACATACACCTAAGTTGGTGGGTTCAAATCCAGCCTGGGCCCGCCAAACAACAATGATGGCTGCAACCAAAAAATAGCCAGGCATTGTGGCGGGTGCCTGTGGTCCCAGGTACTTGGGAGGCGGAGGCAGGACACTCGCTTGAGCCCAGGAGTTGGAGGTTGCTGTGAGCTGTGATGTCACGGCACTCTACCCAGGGGGATAGCTTGAGGCTCTGTCTCAAAAAAAAAAAAAAAAGGGCATCTGGATCTTATTGTAGTCATCCATTTATAGATGATAGCTAAAACTATCAGAGTAGGTAAGATTGCCTAAATAAAGCATTCATAATGAAATTACTAAAGAGTTTCTATATTTATAATTGCTATAAGAGAAAATGAAAAATTACTCATTATGCAGTCCCTATAAATTCATAGTCTCTAATCTCAGTCAAACCCTCAGAACTACCTATCAGTCCTATTCTTCCTTGTCAGTTTTCTCATTTCTTGGTAGTTATCTCTTTCTTAAGTCTTCTTAGATCCCTCATCACTCCCCTTAATCTTTACCTTACTCCTAGTCCTTTACTTCAAGAAAATTAAAGCCACATGACTTCTCTCAAACAGTCATTTCTCTCATCTTTTTCTAGTTGGCTCCTCATATCTTGGGGTTTCACTTCTGCAGATTCAACAACTGTAGGAAGAAAATATTCATTAAAACCCCTAAAAATAATACCAGTATAAAACAATACAGTATAACAGTTTACATTGTATTAAAAATAATAAGTAATCTAGAGATGAGTTAAAATATATAAGAGGACATGTGTAAGTTATGTGAAAATACGCCAGTTTATACAAGGGACTTTAACATCTAAAGATTTTAGTAACTTTGGGGTCCTAAAACCAATTCCCCAGAGATACTAAGGGGCAACTATTAACTTTTATCCATGGGTAAACAATATAGAGAATTGAGGTGGTGAAAAGACTTTAGCTATTCTAGGCAGTGTAGGTAAGAAAGAGAATCTAGAAGAGACTGATAGACTTGGGGTGGGACAGGAATGTTGGCAGAATCTAGGAACTACATGTCTCCCAGTTTGAATAACTTGAGGTCTTAGAACAAATCTAAAAGTGACTATAGTTGGCCCTGGAACAATGTAGGAATTAGGGGCATCAACCCCTGAGTAGTCAAATCTGTGTATTACCTTTGACTTCCCCAGAACTTAACTACTAATAGCCTGCTGTTGACCTAAAGCCTTTCCAATAAGAGTCTGTTGACAGATATTTTGTATGTTAAACAATTTTATTCAATATTTTATTCTTATAATAAAGTACGCTAGAGAACAAAAAATGTTAAGAATATCATAAAGACAAGAAAGTTTGCTATTCATTACGTACAAACAGATTATCATGAGATCTTCATCCTCCTTTCCTTGTCTTTATGTGGAGTAGGCCGAGGAGGACGATGAGGAGGGCTTGGTCTTGAAGTCTTGGGGCGGCAGAGGCAGAAGAAAATCCGCCCACATGGTTTAACCCATCTTGTTCAAGGGTAAATTGTATTTTAATATGAGTTATATATAAAAGCCTGGTTCCTTTCACTAAGAAAGGAAATTGTATATATGATACATACAGACATTTGATGGAAGTTATTGAGTAAGGGTGTTTGTTTTCAATTTAGGATTGAATTTTTTCTTCTAAAAAGAAGTCCTAATTTTAGTCCTGTGTTTAAGTCTTAATCCCCAGTATCAGTGAATGTGACCTTACTTGGAAATAGGATCTTTGTAGATAAATGAAATTAAAATGAGGTTCTTACTAGATTAGGGTGGACCCTATATCCAATAGCTGAAGAGGGGAGAATACACCAGGGAAAAGCCCTAAAGATGAAGGCATAGGAGGGGTTGAAGCCTTGCAGCTAGAAGCTGAGGAATTGTTCAGGACTGCCTGCAGTCACCAGAAACAGGGTGAGGCAAGTTTCAAAGTTTAGAAACTTTGTTTCTAAAGACAGAGTTTTACTCTGTCACCCTAGGTAGAGTGCCATGACATCATCATAGCTCACAGCAACCTCAAGCTTTGGGGCTGAAGTCTTTCTCCTGCCTCAGCCTCCCGAGTAGCTGGGACTATAGTCATGTGCCCTGCCCAGCTAGTTTTTTTCTATTTTTAGTAGAAACAGGAGTCTCACTCCTGCTTAGGCTGGTCTTGAACTCTTGAGCTCAAGCAATCCACCCACCTTGGCTCCCAGAGTGCTAGGAAAGTAGGCTTGAGCCACCACACCCAGCCAGGATACTTTCATTGAGTCTTTGGAAGGATCATGGTCCTGCAGATACCTTGATTTCGGACTTCTAGCCTTCAGAACTATGAGAGAATAGATTTTTGTTGTTTTAAGACACCAAATACATATTTTTTTACAGAAGCCCTAGCAAACTAATACTATGTACATACTCTTAGTTTGCTCCTTAAATTAATTTATAAATACGAAGTATGTTGTCAGATAACAGACTTAGAAATAGCATTATTAATTCATAAATATGTTTTATACTTTGTATTAGCTTAGATTTAAGGGTAACATTTTGAAAGCCAGATTATAGGCAGAACTATGACAGCTAGATAACTGACTCTTGATGGATAGATACTTCATATATATAAAACTTAAAAGATGTGATTTATTTTAGTCATCCATTCCAATCTGTGGTTCCATTTGAAAATCTTGGTAATTTCCAAGGGAAATTATTGTTTAAAATATCAATATTAATAGTCAAATGTAGTTTCTAAATGTAAATTTTATATTTAAATCCTTTAATAAAAGATTGTCTTCTCTTAATAATAATGTGATACAATGTGGTACTCTCTTAATTTTATAGACAAAAGAAGCAATTTTTTTCTATACTCAGTTAATAAAAATAATTTGTGTCACATTCTTGAGAATGTCATTCAGAAATAAAATTTGGAATTTGTCCCTGAAGTGTTCTGGATACTTGTAATTAAGACATTTCATAGATCTTGAACTAAAAAGTCAACTATAATTTACCTTAATTAGGCTTTCATTTTTTTCAAGGTTATATCTTACATAACTTTATTAGTTTTCTATAGCTACCAGAAGAAATTACTACGAATTTAACAGCTTGAAATAACACACATTTATTAGCTCATCATTTCTTTAGGTCAGAAGTTTGGGTGGGCTTGGCTAGGGTCTTTACTTAGTGTCTCTGGGAGCTGAAATTAAAATGTCAACAGGGCTATGTTCCTTACTGAAGGCTCTAGGGAAGAATCTTCCACATTTTTTCAGTTGCTCAGCTAAATTCAGTTCCTTGCTGTTGTAGGACATAGGGCCCTATTACCTTGCTGGCTGTCAGCTGGAGGCCGGTGTTGACTCTGGCTGGCTAGTCACATTTTTTCTCATATTTCCGGTGTGGCCCCTCTAGCTACAGCAGTTAATGTTATTCTCACACTTATAATCTCTATGATTTCAGTTAAAGATAGCTCTCTGTTTTTAAGAGTACATGGGATTAGTTTGGGGCTACCTACATTTTTTCAGTATAATCCCCTATATTAAGCTCCATAACCTTGGTTATATCTGCAAAGCCCCTTTAGCCTTGTAACATAATACAGTAGAACCTCCATAGTTGACCCCTTCTCTACATTGACCACCTCTTTAATTTTCATAGACCAGACATGCACCGAATGTATGTATTGGTACAACAAGCCTAGTTCCTTATGTTGACCACCTCTGTATGTTGACAGTTTGTTATAGTCCCTGGTGTGGGCCACTTAGAGATTCTACAGTATATTTACAAGTTCCAGAGACTAGTTTCAGGGACTAGATACTGTCTACCATAGTAACTAATGTTAATACTCTTGATAATCAGTTCTACTAATTATAAAGTATTAATATATTGTAAATAATGATGTAATAATTAAAACAATCATAAGTAAAAAAACATTATCACATATAGTTAGTGCTAGTCCTTGACTCCTCAAGATAACATATAAAGAAAGTATAATGATAATGTTTACTAAGAGTAGGTAATTTAGAATCAACAGAGCAGAAAACACTTCTCTGTAAAAAAAAAAAAAAGGATAAATTAAAATGAGTTATTCCCCTAATGACAGTGTAATTGTGCAACATAATTTAATTTATTTTTAGACAGAGCTTACTTTGTTGCGCTCAGTAGAATGGTCTGGCTTCATAGTTGATAGCAACCTCAAACTCCTGGGCTCAAGCAATCCTTTGCCTTAGCCTCCTGAGTAGCTGGGACTACGGATGCCTGCCTCAACACCCAGCTAGTTTTAGAGACCAGGTCTCTCTGTAGCTCAGGCTGGTCTTAAAGTCTTGAGCTCAGGCAGTTCACCACCTTGGCCTCCCTTATAGGTGGTGTGAGCCACCACGCCTGGCCCCATGATTTATTTTTTTGAGATTTTAGCCAGCTTGAAATTAATTGAGTACCCATATAACTTATGATTACACAGACTAGAAAGTCCACACATAAACCATGTCACTGCCATTTCCTTCTCGTTTTTCTTAGAGTTTGCAACTGAGTAGCTGGGGACTTGACTTTTTTGTTTCTTAATTGGGACTGATAGCTCTATATGGTTGCAAAATAGAAGCTTCTGAAAGTCAGAAACTTTGACTTGTTCATTTTTACATTGCCAGTGCCTGACATGTTGCAGATGTTCCACAAATATTTGTGGGAAATTGACTAAGTTTGTAAATATTACAATTTATAAATATTTGTCAACCTGTCACTGTGTACAGGTTGGTCAGTTGTGCACTTACTGAATGATCCCATGTCTTTATAAGGCCATTACCACCTCATTACTTTTTTTTCTTCTTGGGTTTTTGTTTTTGTTTTTTGAGACAGAGTCTTACTTTGTCACCCTTAATAGAATGCTGTGGCATTACAGTTTACAGCAACCTCCAGCTCTTGGGCTTACGTGATTCTCTTGCTTCAGCCTCCCGAGTAGCTGGGACTACAGGCACCTGCCACAATTTCTGGCTATTTTTTGTTGCAGTTTGGCCAGGCCAGGTTCAAACCCGCCACCCTCAGTATATGGGGCTGGCGTTCTACTCACTGAGCCAGAGGCGCCGCCTACCACCTCATTTCTTTCTGTTAATTCACAACCATTGTTGCTATAAAATAACAGTGGTTTCTAGTCCCATTTTGGTAATGTAGCATAAACATCCTAAACTAGAAATCAGGTGCCTTAAATATTGCTCTGACATTAATAAGTTTGGTAATTATTATTCCCAAGAAAACTAATTTCTGAGCCTCACCTCATTCATCTATAAAATGAAAACATAAAATAAGATCTTCAAGATTTATTTCAGCTTTAATATTTATAAACTGAGAATTTTCCTTTTGAAATAAAGTGGGAAAGTTGACAGGATACAGGAGTTCATAATTGATCCTAAATTGCATTTAATTTTTTGCACTTACCTAAGTGTCAGCATTTATAAAGTTCAAATCCCTTTACCTTAAAGATTAACTATCTTTACTTTTAATATCTTGAATGTTTCTGAGAATATTGTTTAAAGCAATTACTTACCTTTCAGTTTTTTTGCGACCGTGAAAGAAAAAGAAAAAAAGTTCTAAGAATACTGTAAATGTAATTTTTTTTTTAAGTGGGCCACTTCTTCCTATTTTGTACAGAGAAGTCTTTCCAGGTTCCTCCTGTCAGAACCAAGTTAGGCCCTAGAGTAAGATGAAGCCAGAGACCAAGACCAGGATTGCAGAGTGTGGCATGATCAACCACACTTACAGTGACAAGCCTGCCCAGTCAATAAAACATTATGTAGTTTTTGTGTTTTTTGGTTAGTCATTCCTGATGCTTTCTGTATATGTATGTGTTTGCATTACATATTAAATTATGTAATTAATGGTTTTGCTTTTTGATTGATTATAAATCTAGTAACTTGACAAATTTATTCTAATTCTTGATTTTCTTGGATTTTCTATATAAATGGTAATGATAATTATAAGTAATCTATTTCAATACTTTTTTTGTTTTCATTCAATAATTGTTCCTCATTTTCTTATCTTATAGCTTTGTCAGAGCTTCCAATATTCTATTGGAAAATAGTAGTGAGATAGATATAAAATAGCATTCTTGTTCTTGATAGTTAAGGCAATAGTTCTAAAGTTTCTCCACTAAGTGGTATGGTGGGGGTGATACTGGCCCTTAACAGATGAAAGAAATTAATTTTCCTCTGTGGTTTGCCACAGGAACTCTTATTATTAAAACATGTTGAATTTCATCACGTTTTTTATGCTTCTGTCAAATTGTTTTTTCCTTTCTTTTACTCTCTGAGCTTTTAAGCTATACATTTTTTTAAAATTTCAAACTAATATGACAGTACAAATTTTAATTTTACATTATTCTCATTTCTAAGGTAAAGTTCTAAGCCATACAGTTTAATTTCTGTATAGTCAAATTTGTCTATCCTTTCTTTTGTAATTTCTATATCTATTGTGCTTTTAAAAGTGTCCCTAAAGTCTGGGTTATAAAAATGTTTTTCTGTTTTTTTAAAAAAAATACTTAATTTTAGGCTCAGTGCCTGCAGGTCAGTGGTTAGGGTGCCAGCCACATGCACCAAGGCCAGCCCTAGCCTGCTAAACAACAATGACAGCTGCAACAACAACAACAAATAGTGGGGTGGTGTTGTGGGCGCCTGTAGTCCCAACTACTTGGGAGGCTGAAGCAAGAGAATCACTTAAGCCCTAGAGTTTGAGGTTGCTGTGAGCTATAATCCCATGGTACTCTACCAAGGGGCAACATACCAAAACTCTCAAAAAAAAAAGAAAAAAATAAGTCTTTAAATTCTAAAGCATGTATTTTGGTGTGTGGTATGACTTGGAAGACAATTTTTTTGTCTTCTTTTAAATGGATGGCTGATACACTATTTTTTTTTTTTAGAGACAGTTTTACTTTATCACCCTCGGTAGAATGCCGTGGCATTACAGCTCACAGCAACCTCCAGCTCTTGGGCTTAGGCCCTTCTCTCGCCTCAGTCACCCAAGTAGGTGGGCCTACAGGCACCGCCATAACGCCTGGCTACTTTTTTCTTTTTTTTTGCAGTTTGGCCGGGGCTAGGTTTGAACCTGCCACCCTTGGTATATGGGGTTGGTGCCCTAGTCACTGAGCCACAGGCACTGCCTGATACACTATTTTGGATTTGCAGGGTTTTATAAGTTTTAATATTTGTTTCTGACGATAATAGAGAAGCCTAATATTTTTGAGAGCTTATTAAAACGGTAAAAGCAAACATACAAAAGAGGAAAATACCTGACATGGACAAACTTGAGCCTGTAGATTTTCTAACGATAAGTCAAAAACAGGGCCAAGACAAGAAGTCAAACTGATTTTTTTTTACTCTTCAAGATCTACTATCAGACAGAAAAACAACATTTTATTCCCTTATTAACAATTTTAGAGGGAAGGACTACAACTAATAGTTATCTATTTTGTACATCAAGATACACCATTTAACCAAATTTTTAAGTGCCTCATTCATTATGCACAAAATAATTTTTTTTTCCTTTTTAGCTAATAGTTTTATTCCAAAGCATAGAAATAGTTCCTGTAGAACTTGTGTTTTGACAAGGTCATATTTAAGGATCACTTTTTGTAACAGAAACTGTTACTCTGTGAGACCTAAACACCCTATTAAATTTGAAATTCAGTAAGTGATTGCCTTCCATTTTTGTCTCGTAAAGAACTCAGTACACTTTTCAATTGTTAACTTGGTTTATTTGAAATAGTTCTAAGATATTTTATGCCTCTAGGGATTAAAATAAAACCCAAATAGTGGTTTTAAAGAAGAGCAGACATAAGCCTTGAACATGATATGTTTGTTAGAACTAGTAGAGATTTTCTTTCTTTTTTTTGAGACAGAGCCTCAAGGGTAGAGTGCCATGGCATTACAGCTCACAGCAACCTCCATCCAACTCCTGGGCTCAAGCGAGTCTCCTGCCTCAGCATCCCAAGTAGCTGGGACCACAGGTGCCCGCCACAACACCCGGGTATTTTTTTTTTTTTTTTTTTTTTGGTTGCAGCCGTCATTGTTGTTTGGCGGGCCTGGGCTGGATTTGAACCTGCCACCTTAGGTGTATGTGACTGGCACCTTAGCCACTTGAGCCACAGGTGCCGAGCCACTAGTAGAGATTTTCAAAATCATCTGTTACTAAACTCTTATTTTTCATATGGGGAAACCAAGATTCAAAATGTCTGTTATTTGCTCCAGCTTTTATTTTCAGTTTGTAGTACTACCAGGACTTTAATCTCAGCTTGTTTATTCTCAATCACATGGTCTTTCTCCTATACTGCACTGTTTGTTTGATAACACTTTTAAATAAAACAAAACATTTATTTTGCAACTAGTTAAACTGTACAAAAATCACAACATACAAAAGGTGTAGTATGATCAGAAGAGAAGTTACTAAAAATTATAATTTCATTTAAGTAAAATGTGTATAACTTTATTTGCTGTTTTTTTGTACAGGTGAAAAGAGATTTGAAT
Source organism: Galagoides demidoff (assembly GCA_963574575.1). NCBI lineage: Eukaryota > Metazoa > Chordata > Mammalia > Primates > Galagidae > Galagoides > Galagoides demidoff. The sequence goes on from CAUYQV010179715.1 coordinate 10,654, forward strand.
GCCCAGAGTGTTCTAAAAGGTTTATGCGGAGTGATCATCTCTCCAAACATGTCAAAACGCACCAGAATAAGAAAGGTGGTGGGACAGCTCTTGCCATTGTTACCTCGGGAGAACTGGACTCATCTGTTACAGAGGTGCTTGGCTCCCCAAGGATTGTCACAGTTGCAGCCATTTCTCAAGATTCGAACCCAGCAACTCCCAATGTTTCAACCAACATGGAAGAATTCTGAAAAGTTATTTATAACAGAGACCTCTAGTGCTGCACTTAAGTTTACACACCTTTGAAATTCTGGAAATGGGCTGGTCAAGTGGATTACAGAGTAGGAAATCATGTTTCATTCTTGGCTTCTTTAAGTATTCCAGGGTCTTGGGTCAACACATGAAGTGTTGAATTTTAACATATACAAAAAGCAAACTGATGTACTGGAAACAGAAAAGTATTTCCTCCATACTCTAAGTTGTAGTTATTTGGAAATATATTACGTGACCTTTAAACAGAATCTTTCTGTATCTTAATATGATGTGTTAACATGTTTTAAAAGACAGACCTCAGTAGTTTGCAGGCTGGACCTTAATTGGACTTATTTCTTTGAAAGTACTTTGTTACAAATTCAGCCAGTAATAATTTACATGTATTTCTTTATAGCACAGAAAACAGTTAGTTAACTGATGATAGGAATAATACTGTATTTCCTTAACTTGATTTTTGGAAAATCAACAGAAAATAGTTTTGGCCGTCTTTTCTAAATGTTAGAAATTCAACAGTTGAATTAGGTAAGTTCCAAAACAGTAATCTGAGATGCATCTCAGATCTTTATTACCACTACATTATAGTAGTGTGTATGCAGACAATCAGTGAAGTCCAATTACTTTCTCCATTTGGAGACAACAGGAGGAACTTAGAGCTAAATCTTAGATTAAATTTTAGGTTGAAACCTTAGGAAAATGCTGGGGGGAGAAATGGTTAAAACAAAACTCATAATAGCTTCAGATAAATAAAATGAGGCATTTAACATGCAATGTTTTAAAGTTAGGATTGATTATATTCTAACCCTAGGTTGAACCACAAAATTTCATTTTAAATGTTTATAACGGAAATATTTGCATAGAATGTAAATCGTTCTGTAGTTTCATATTCTGTAAATATGAGTTATGTTGACAATGTGCAGAATTCTTTATGCTTTGACTTGGTAGCCAAAGAAAAAATTATCATACTTTTTTTCAAGGCCAGCAGAAAATTATCTTTTTAACTACATTATAATTCTGTTTTAATCTTATAAAAATTGGTCAGTCTCATTTTAATTCTAGCTTGGTTTTAGAAAGTTAATTAGGAATTTATAATATAGTAGTAATGTTATGTGAATAACTGAGTTTTCCCTAAAAATTAGCCAATGAACATGTAATAAATATGATTATGAAGCAAAACTTATTTTTGAAAAATGAGAATACTTTTCAGTCGAATAAGTGATTAAAGAAGAAAATTTATTTCATTGTTTATGTCAGGGTCTTATAGAAAGGGTCTTATTAGGAAAGATGGCCAAAAATTTCATGTGAAAAAAATCTGAATTGTACCAGTAGGCTAAATAAACATCAGTAAGATATTTTATGTTTTTAAAAAGTATTTACACAGAATCATAATCAACAAAATTTACCATTTGAAAATGAAAGTGTTTACCTGCTCAGTTTATTAACATCATTGGTTTGGAGACTGTTTGAATGTAGGTACATGTTTTCTTGTGCATTTGCTATTATTTCAGGAAAAGTACTACTCATCAAATTCTCTTCCAAAATTGTAATGTTTCTTGTATTTTTGATGAAGGAGAAATACTGTAATGATCACTGTTTACACTATGTACACTTTAGGCCAGCCCTTTGTAGCGTTATATAAAACTGAAGGTCTTTTGTGCTTTCAGTTTGTATAAAAAAGCTTTGAGATTAAAGGAAAAAAAATTTTTACACTGTGGTTATAAATTTCAAGTTTCTTAAAGCTTTTGTAGACTTGTAACAGAGTCTTTAAATTTTAGTTGGATTTTGTAAATTGTTTTGTATATTTTATTTAATGTACTCTTTAACAACTGATGTATCTGGCTTTAAAAACATCAGAATCAGTTTGTTGTTTTGTTTGGTACAGAGGAGCATTTGGTAGTGTTAATTTTAATTTTATTATATAGGAGCTGAAACATCAAATATATATTTTATCTATCATTATGCTACACAATCAGTGCTATAAATTTTTTTATGCAAAGAAACTTTCTTAATGTTTTAATCATGTTTTCTCAGAGTGACACTTTTGTTGTTGTGTTGTTGATACCAAGTGTGAGCACTCTGCGTCATTATTCCATACACTAGTTTAAATGCAAACCTATGTATGTTCGTTAGAAGTGGAAGTTATTTTTTAATCAACAATGAGGCCTATTATAAATTTATCAAACTGAATCTGGATAGCTTTATAGCATATGAAATATATTAATTTGTTAGCAGGTGCACATTTCACCACTGAAATTAGAAATATTTTGAGTCTGTTCTGCGTACCATTCTGAATCCACTTTTCTGTCTTATAAGAATCGTAAATTTCAGTGTCCTTTATTTGACTCAGTGGGATATAGCTGTTATAAGTAATAGGGCACAGATGTGCAGTAGAGTCTGGTTTAATGGCATTCACTGTTCATTCCCTTTGCCACCGTTATAAAACTTTTCTTTATTGTAATTATCAGTGCAAAGCTATGTATTTATCATGGTAAAACTCCAGTGTTAGAATAGTTTTTTCTTACAGTATACTTTCTTTGGTTAGGTTTGTGTATGTGTTGCTGATTACATTAGAACTTGATGTTAAGTCATTATTTATCACACTCTCATGAGAGCAGTAATAAAAGTGTGTAATCTAGGAGAAAAAGTTAATTTGTCAAACTTAGATAAGCATGATGTTTAGGTCCTATTTTTCAATTTTATAACTGTTTTATTGCAACAATATTTGTATTTAAGTCTCCATTTTAATGCCTTGTGGTGTTTTTTTATGCATGTCACTAAGTTGTCATCTCACATAAATTGATGTGCAGCATAGGGTATTAAATCTACATAATGATTTTAAAACAGAAATAGTTGATGGTAAAATGTAAATGTTTTGCAAAAATTCCTTATAAAAAGTTTTGTAGTAACATTTCACTTGTAAATTTTTTTGTATAAAAAAAAGAAAGAAAATGGAAAAAAAAGATGAATTCAGAAAAAAAAACCTGTTTCCCATATCCTAGAATTTAGACAATTATTCTGCCAGCAAAGCCTCTGGGGCTGTAATTGACATTTTTACAGTGCTGATTTGTATAAAATTTGTTTTTTGTGGATTTGGAAATAAAATCATGTACAAGTTGTTGCCTGCAATAACAATTGCAAGTAACCTATTAAAAATTCCCTTGAGTTTAACATGTTTCATTTAATTATGTATACTATAAAGCAGCAATAAATTGTTTGAACTATCAACCTTATCACGATGAACACTGGAAAGTTAAATGCTTCTCACTAGAAAACGTATTGGCAGCCCTTCATAATTTCTGGTATTAAGATTTGGTCACCATCTCTCTGAACATATTGCCAGATATCACCAATTCAAATTGCATGTTAATTTGTAGCCATTGCTCTGGACATTTATTGAAATTAAAATTTGATTTAGAGACACTTTCTACTTAAATATTTTTAAGCAATAAATGTTAGGAAACTAGGAAGATAGGAAGATGAAAAACATAATCAAAATACTATTTAAGCTTACAGAATCACTAAGAAGCTGTGCGGGCCGCAGAGATGCCACAAAGACTGTAAGCAAAAACTGTCTTTTCCTCCTGGGAGAGCTCTTCAAATCTCATGAAGAACCTACTGACATAATGGATACATTATTGTAACAACTTCATTTAACATATTTTCAAGCCCACACTGGATAAGATACAGAAATAGCAAAGAGGGAGGCAGCGTGGGGAGGGATGTAGGATGTTAGAAGGCAAGGGAAGTGACCAAATACTCTGTGCAAAGATCAAATCTTGTGTCTGAAGGGAGTGTAGCATATGGGTGGGACAGCCTTACACAGCAAAGCTCTAAAAGTACGGTTATATTGCAACTGAGTATAATTAGGCACTCATAACTGTGACTAAATCAAAGGAACAGTTAAATTTATGTCCTTTGCTCCCTAAAAAGTAAGGAATGCTTTTGTCAAAAAAATTTTTTAATCAAAAGTAGGACTGTATTTCAATTACCTAAACAATGTACATTTGCAAGGATCAGGATGATATTGTATCCAAGGGGATAATGCAACTAGAAAATATTTTTAATACGGTTACAGGCTGGTTCTTAAACTTTAGAAATTTCAGCCACATGAACAGCACTATCAGAAAGGGGGAGAAAAAAAGGATAAATCGCTTTATCATAGACTATTGATAAAAGATTGTTGACGTAATAGATGAGGGAAGTTGAAGCAGTATATGTGTATGGTTTACAACGCTATTAATAATGACAACTTCAGGATAACGGAAGAAAGTTATATTCAGTGTAGCTGCTTTGTTACTTTCATTTAAAAATTCAGATGCTTAATTAGAGGGGTGCAGAGTCTTCAAGTGTCTGCAAGAAATGTGAACCACTTCGTTTCTCAATGAATCAAATAATGTATTGCTGTATTTACTTCCCAAACAATAATGTCTGCTTAATATACACAACCAACTCCTAACTGTGTCACAGGATTTTTAAGGCATGTTTTACTATTTTTGTTTTTTCCATTCTTCTAAGATTTTCTGATTAGCATAAACTTTGGGCTCTTCCTCTTAGTGGCAGGTGGCAATGAAGTAATTTATTTTTGGATATCCGAGAGTAATCTCAAGTGGAAATAGAGGAAAGGGAGGGAAGGGAAAAGAGAATAAAGGCCTATTTAGAATGCAGAGAGTTGACCTCTCTTTTTTTTTTTTTTGAGACAGAACCTCAAGCTGTCCACCTGGGTAGAGTGCTATGGCATCACAGCTTACAGCAACCTCCAACTCCTGGGCTCAAGCGAGTCTACTGCCTCCGCCTCCCAAGTCACTGGGATCATGGGCGCCCGCCACAATACCTAGCTATTTTTTTTGGTTGCAGCCGTCATTGTTTTTTGGCAGGCCCGGGCTGGATTCAAACCCGCCACCTTAAGTATGTGACTGGCACCTTAGCCACTTGAGCCACAGGTGCCGAGCCTGGTCTCTCTTTTAATAGCAAAGCTCTGCGACAAAAGTCATGCCTTGGGAGTCCCAGGAAGTGTAGGATTCCTGGTTCAGCCACTTACTAGCCACACAACCTTGGGCAAGTTATCTAACCTTTTATGCACCTCTCTTTTTCTCATTTGCAAACTTGGGATGATAATACCTCGCAACTCTGTTAAGAGCAAATAAGAGCTGTATCAAGCACCTGGCGCAATAGTACTCAATAAATGGAAGTGATTAAATTCACCCAAAAGGCACAGGGCTGTCTCGGTCTGTTTGGGGCTGCTACAAGATACCCTAGACTGAGGTAGCTTATAAACATCAAGATTTTATCTCTCACGGTTCTGGATACTGGGCAGTCCAACATCAAGATGTTGGCAGATTTCAGTGTCTCATGAGGGCCTATTCCCTAGTTCATAGAAGTGACTTTTAGCTGCAGCCTCACTTGGTGAGTGGGAATAAGTTTGCTGGATCTATTTGGTAAGGCACTAATCACATTCATTAGGGCTCCACTTACATGATCTAATCATTTCTCAAAGACCAGCTTCTAATATCACATTGGTAATTAGGTGTCAACATATGAATTTGGTAGGAGATAAGCATTCAGACCATAACAGGGCATAATATAGTTCCCAGTAGACCAGTGATGAAATGGCTTTGATAAGAGGCAATAATACAATGAAAAGTTAAATCTCAAGAGCCCATCAAGAAAAAAAGGGGAATTTCCATGGGAATTTTCCATACCAAATACATATTTTTCTGAAACTGTGATCTAGTTTGGGGTGCTTTATCTCCAAATAATATGTCAGTTTCTTTCTGATTTTAAGTAAAAGTAAAGGCTCACATCTTAGTTATTTCCTAATTCTTAAATGTTAATTCCATCTACTGCTCGCCCACCTCAAAGTGATAGAAGACAAGCAAACCGGTCAACGAGAAGCAAACCAATAACTGAATAACAGAAACTTCAGCTCATATGTTGTTCAGTGACTTTTCTGTGGATGTATGTGCAGAAGGTTTTCTTTTTTCCTTTGTCTTTTTTAAGAGGCAAAGGAAGAATTCTAACAATAACTGAAAATGTAAGAGTCTTGAGTAGTCTTCAGGTGAGTAAACCCACGAAGGTTTATTGGACATGTACTACGATATCCCCAACACCAGGCTAGACACTGCCTTCGATGACCAGAATTTTACCCGTGCGGAACAACTCTGATATGTAAGGCTACAGAAAAGGAACAGGCTGGGTCCTAAACCAGGGCGATGACAGCAACAGGCTGTTCTAGGAATTCAGAACAGGTGGTCACCACACGGTGCAGGTGACTTTCTATACTTAAAAGAATTCCCTATATTTAGAAATGTATTGTTAATTAAATGAACCCAAGTTTACAGGGCAAAAAACACTTCTCTTTTCAGCTCTCTACCAAATTGCAGTCACAAAACATGCAATTTGATGTTCAAAAATTTCTTAGACAATTTCCTGTCAGATTTGGTTCAGTAAAGAATAATAGGATGCTCTACTTTTCACTTAGCTTTTCAGATTCTTTAGAGGATAAGATAGGATATAAAATAGATTCTCTAAGCTGGCTCAAGGCCATGCAAGGCAAGGCAAAGGCATCTCTGCTGAAGCTTCTGTTTCCATTTACAGCCTTTGTGGCCATTTAACTCTCTGCTTCTGATCCTGCTTGAAACTCTTTGACTTGCCCTCTTCATTCCTAAGCTCACTTTTTTTTTTTTTTGACACAGAATCTTGCTATGTCGCCCTCAGTAGCATGGTGTGGCATCACAGCTCACAGCAGCCTCAAACTCTTGGGCTTAAGCAATTCTCTTGCCTCAGCCTCCCAAGTAGCTGGGACTACAGATGCCTGCCACAAAGCCCGGGTATTTTTTGGTTGTAGTTATCATTGTTGTTTGGCAGGCCAGGCTGGATTTGAACCCTCCAGCTCTGGTGGATGTGGCTGGTGCCTTAGCTTTTTGAGCTACAGGTTCTGAGCCCCTAAGTTCACCTTCTTGGGATTTTTTTTATTAGTACATTTCTCAAGTCCCTATTGTGTGGTGCAAAGGAGATGCTATTCTTCTTTTCCACAATAACTCTGCCTTCTCGCATCCCTACCTCAGCTAGATTTCTGGGGCATCTGGGAATCCACTCGCCCCACACCTTGAGATGGGCTGGCCAGTGCTGTCAGAGACACTGCAGTGCGTTAAGACCACCTCTACAAGGAGGAACCAAGGCTCAGGTAATGATGGACCAAGTCAAGATGAATAGATTTCAAATCAGGGTCACATACTTAAGAAATCAAACATGGGTGCTAAGATCAAACAAAGGTCATTACAGGGAAGAGTAGAAAATTCACATTGAACAGTTGTCCTCAAACACCAGTTTCTCTTTGAATCAAGCCTTTTTAGGTGGTAGGTTTGGTTCAAATTGTGTTATTTATTATCTGGCTAAGAATGTGGTTGAATAAATGTATTATTTATAGTAGTATTATTTTTGACATGTGGAAGCTATAATAAGGTTATGTTTTCTGCTGATGAAATTGTTCCTTGCTTGTTAATTTTATGCTGACATTAAATGCATCAGTAATTCATGGTGCTATGTAGAAAGCATCATGGCTTCCAAGTATTTGGTCACTTTAACTAGTTTAAAAACCACTGATGAAGAAAGTAATGGCAAACAAACTGAAGAAAGATTCCAACTCAATTCACTAATATTGTAAATGGTTACAACGTTAACACAACCAGTAGAAGTTGCCTGTGCCGGGGACTGTAACCAACTGGTCCGTGTACACAGGTGTTCAAAATAAAGAACTAGGCCTGCTGTACTGATGTGAACATGTCATGCATGTCCGGTCTATGAAAATTAGGTCAGCTTAAGGAGATGGTCAATGTAGGGGGTGTATTTTGTCTTTGTAGCTTTCTTTACGTTAGCTTGTTCATTTCATGTATGTATTTGACAATTCTGTAAAGAATTAGTGCTATGAGAAAAGGGGTGATCATCACCAGAAAATAAAATCAACTAAAGCATTTGTCTTCAGCTTGTGCCTTTTATGCTAATAGAAATAGTGAAGAGATTTATGTTTTAAGTATTTATTTCTCTTACTAAGAAAAATATAAGTCTAGCATTGTTCAGAATATTTCCAAAATAGTTATAATTTTTAATAGCTATATATTTTTTAAAACTGACTCTCCTGCTTTAATTTTTTTGTAGCTGAGCAACTAGGCCTAAAATGCATCCAGTTTATGAATCCAGAGGACATTGATTTGTTCTCAACAGCCAATCAAAATTTAATCATATTTAGATATCAAACTAATAATTACCCTATTCCAAATTCAATTCCTTCCTCTGAAACAAAAGAATATGTAAGCAATTATTGGTTCTCATTATCATAGATGTAAGGGTGCTATGTTTTGAATATTTGATGTCCCCCAAAATTTATGTGTTGAAGCTCAGGTCTGAAAGTGATAGTATTCACAAGTGTGGTCTTTTTTTTTTTTTTTTATATAGAGCCTCAAGCTATCCCCCTGGGTAGAGTGCTGTGGCATCACAGCTCACAGCAACCTCCAACTCCTGGGCTTAAGCGAGTCTCCTGACTGCCTCCCAAGTAGCTGGAACCACAGGTGCCCGCCACAATGCCTGGCTAATTTTTTTGGTTGCAGCCATCATTGTTGTTTGGTGGGCCCAGGCTGGATTCAAACCCGCCACATTAGGTGTATGTGTCTGGAGCCTTAGCCACTTGAGCCACAGGCACCAAGCCCACAAGTGGGGTCTTCAGGAGGTGATTATGTCATGCAGGCAAAGCTCGTATAAGTGGGATGACTGCCCTTGTAAAAGAGGCTCCAGAGAGCTAGCGAGCCCTTTCCACCATGTGAGAAAGCAGGCAGCATGCACCATCTATGAACCAGAGTGTGCTCTCATGAGACACTAAAATTGCTGACATCTTGGGAGACTTCCCAGCCTCCAGAACTGCCAGAAATAAATTTCTGTTGTTTATAAATTTCTGGTTGTGGTATATTTGTTGTGGCTGGCCAGAGGAACTAAGACACGAGGTAACAGTCCCAGGATAGCATCTATACATCTAAGAGATGCTGAACATAGTAATGGAGAAAAGACCCAGAGCAACCTCCCTCCTCACCCCCGCTCCTTAGTTGCTGGGTTGGACATGGGGTGATACAGGATCAGGTACTAGAAGTGGCTGGTACCTCCTGGTATGGAATTATCTCAATATTTTAATAATCAGTGTGGTTGTACTGATGTCATAGCTGAATGTGCTAGATAATTTATAAAAAGGCCCATGCGGTTACATAAACTTTTTGCTGAGACATGTAAAAATCAAGGGAAAATGCAAATGAAAAAGTAATTTCACTTCAAGATACTTAGAACTGAGTAAAAAATTCTTATAAGAGCGTGTAAAATAACAGCTTCAGCAGATTATGATGCCTCAGTCGTAAAAGGCAAAGCACAGAAAGGGTTAATGATGACAGCTGGTTCATTAAATCAACAAATGTGGTTGCTTCCTAAACTTTCTTTTCACTGATTTTCTAAAAGCCTGGTAACTGTATTTATTGACTCTAAGACATGATTGATTCTTATATACCACAAAAAATCCTGTCCATCACACTACAATCCAAAGCTTTAATATCACTTACAAGTTTTACACTTATGAGCTAGCTGTTAAACTTCTTTAGATATTTTATTATATATCACTCTTGTACATACATTAAAATTATAAATGAACTATTCTACTCAAAAGAGTTAGATCCAGTGCAATCCCTAACAAAATGCCAATGAAACCCAGATGAACAAAGACACGAGGTAATGGTCACAGCACAACATCCACAGGCCAGAAGGGATGCTTCTATTTTACACAGAAATAGAAAGAACAATCCTAAAATTCATATGGAATCCCAAATAGCCAAACAATCTGAGCAAAAACGAACAAAACTTCATACTACCTGACTTCATAATATAGTAGAACCTCAGTAAATTGACCACCTGAGGGACTGTAACAGGCTGATCAATATACAGGGATGGTCCACATAAGGACCTAGGCCTTCTGTATTGATAGGTACATGTGGTGCATGGCTGGTCTAGGAAAACTGGGTCAACTGAAGGCGGTGGTCAGTGGAGGGAGGTTCTACTGTATATAAGTATTACAAAGGTATGGTAAACAAAAGAGCATGGTTCTGGCATAAAATCAAACACATAGACCAAGAAAGTACAATAGAAAACCCCAAATAAATCCATGTAGGTATAGCCAACAGATTTTCAACAAAGGCACCAAGAATATCACATTGGGGAAAGGACAGTCTCTTCTTCAATAATTGGTGCTGGGAAAACCGGATATCCATATGCAGAATGAAACTAGACCCCTGTCTATCACCATATGCAAAAGTCAACTGAGAATGGAGGAGAGACTTAAATGTAAGACCTGAAACTATGAAACTACAAGGAAAAAAAAAACCCAGGGGAAATGCTTCTAGACATTGGTCTAGACAAAGATATTTTGGATAAAAATTCAAAAGTGCAGTCAACAAAAGCAAAAATTGACAAATGGGACCATAGCAAACTAAAAGGCTTCTGTATCACATATGAAACAGCAGAGCGAAGAGACAATCCACAGAACGAGCGAAAGTATTTGCAAATTATCCATCTGACAAGGGATTAACATTTAGAATACATAATTAATTCAAACAACTCAACAGCTAAAACAAATTGATTTAAAAATGGGCAAGCAAGGACCGGGCATGGTGACTCATGCCTGAATACTTGGGAGGCTGAGGCAAGAGGATCGCTTGAGCCTAAGAGTTTGAGGTTGCTGTGAGCTTTAACACCATGGCACTCTATCCAGGGTGACAAAGTGACACACTGTCTCAAAAAAAATAATAGACACACGATCTGAATAGACATTCCTCAAAGGAAGACATAAAAATGGCCAAAAGATATATGAAAAAAATGCTTAACATCACAAATCATCAGGGAAATGCAAATCAAAATCACAATATCATCTCACTCCAGTTAAAATGGCACTTATCAAAAAAGACAACAAATGCTGGTAAGGATGTAGAGAAAGAGAACACTATTGGTAAAAATATAAATTAGTATAGCATATGGAAAACAGTTTAGAGGTTGCAGGAAAGCTCAATATAGAATATGATATGATCAAGCAATCCTACTGCTGGGTTTATATCCAAAGGCAAGGAAATCAGTATGTTAAAGAGATATCTGCACTCCCACGTTTACCGCAGCACCATTCACAATAGTCGAGATATAGAATCAGCCTGTGTGTGCATTAGTGGACGAATGGATAAACTGTGGTATAGAGACACAATGCAATATATAATAATTCAGCAATCAAAAGGATGAAATGCTGTCATTTGCTGAAATGGATAAGCCTGAAGGACATTGTTAAATGAAACAACCAGGCATGGAAAGACAGATATCCCATGTTTTCACCCAAATGTTAGAGCTGAAAAGGTTGATCTCATAGACATAGAGAGTAGGATAGTGGTTACCAGGGGCTGAGAAGGATAGAGGGTGATGGAGAGCAGAGGGAGGTTGTTTAATGGGTATAGAATTACAGTTAGATAAGAAAAATGACTCTTCGAGTTCTGCAGTAGGTTGACTATTAACAATTAATTTGAGGCAGGTGCAGTGACTCATCCCTGTAATCCCAGCAGCAACTCAGGAGGCTGAGGTTGAAGAATCACTTGAAGCCAGATCAGCCTGGGCAACAT
>CAUYQV010179719.1:0-13580 GCA_963574575.1 Galagoides demidoff
TTTAAACAATATAATGAGGACTTATATTTACAGATCTATCATTTTTTAGATATACATACATCGTAAGTTTTTGAAACAATTATGTATGCTTAACAATTGGTGTGGAGCTGGAAAATATTCTTCTTAGCAAAGTATCTCAAGAATGGAAGAAAAAGTATCCAATGTACTTAGCCCTAGTATGAAACTAATTTATAGCTTTCATAGGAAAACTATAACCCAATTTTAGCCCAAGAATACGGGGAAAGGGGGAGAAGGAGAGGAGGGGAGGGGTGTGGATGGGTGGAGGGTGATGGGTGGGATCACACCTATGGTTTATCCTACAAGGGTACATGTGAATTTCTCTACATGTTGAATATAAATGTCTTAACACGATAACTAAAAAAATGACATAAAGGCTATGTTAACCAGTTGGATGAAAGTATTTCAAATTGTATATAGCAACAGCACTCTATACCCCATGATAGCATTAATGTATACAGATATGATTTTATAATAAAAAAAAGAATTGTTGTGTTTTCAAATTTTCCTGTTATATATATTACCATAAACATTATTTATATATCTTTACATACTTATTCAATATACTATCTTTCTAGTATATTCTTGGAATTAGAATTATGAGCTCAGAGGTGCTCACACACAATATTATTTTATACTCTCACCAAAAATGTATACAAGTTTGGTTTCCATATCCCACAATAACATTTTACTCAACTATCTTTTATGATCTATTTTACTCTGATAGGTTAAAACAATTTTTAATTGGTTTTTAAATCTTTTGCCTTTTGTTATGAATATGTTGGTAGTGGATATCACCATCAGGTTGAGCAGAAACTACCAGACCTACAACTATGGGTAGCTACATGTAGATAGCATGTACAGATGTGGGGCATATAGATAGGAATACAGACACGGGGGTAGACATCGGTAGGTGTACGTATTTACATAGAGAAATATATTTACACAGACAAAGGTGCATACACACATGTCTTTTCCTATCAGCAAGCCTTTGCTTATGCTGTTTCCTCAGCCTGGAAACTTTGATTTCTCCATACTCACCTTGATTTATCTTAGGAAGCTAAGCTTAGAGTCTACTCTTCTCACCAGCCATGGCCATTTTGATTGCTTTGCCAGAAATCTCATCTTTCTCCTTAGAACTTCTACTGTACCCTGTGCTCTCCTGTGACTCTCTGAAATTTGACTTAGGCATAGCTTAACTGTAGTATTTGTAGATGAGCTTCTTGGTTGTAGAAATTATTTCTGACCTACCTTATATCCACAGATACCTCATGTTTTGGCAATATGTATTGTGGGGAAGGTACTGAGCAAATGTTGTATACATTTGTATACATGTGAATCTCTACTGATGTCTGCCACAAAAGGAATAAGTTTAGAGAAATACCATGTTTTGGTAAAAGGACATGGGACATGGAGTCAGAATTGCTACTTAATTGCTGTGTGATTTTGAAAATGTTCCTCATCTTCTGTGAAGCTCAGTTCCGTCCACTTGTGAAATGAAGGGAATAACAAAGGTGGTGAGCAGGTCAGAGTGGTGAGGAGGATCAACTGGGCAACGGCTTGGCCAGCACTAGGAAATTCTTCTATAAAAGTAAATTGTACTATTATTGCAGCTCAGATTTTTGAATTTTTATGTCAGTGGAAAGTAAATAAGAAGGCTGAACTCCCCTCCCCTCTGTGTACCTCATCATATGAATATTAAGTAACTGGGTGGAAGAGAAGATTCCAGATATAAATGTGACCATATGCTTCCATCAGGAATTTTTAGTAAAAACAGAAAGAAAAATCAAGTCTCAGATAGGGTTATACTCTTTCCTGTATGATAGGATAGTTAAATTAATGGCTAAATCTAATTAAGAAACTGAAAAGTTATGCCTGCTGCCAATATTAAACCCAATGGACTGTGAGATGGGAATATGGTAACACTCAAAAATTACCCCACCATTGTTGAATGTTAAGGCGATTTTGCACCTTTCTTAAAAATAAAAAAGCCCTTGCAATTACAGTTTGTAATTTCTTACTGGTTCAAAAATTAATGACTTTTACAGTAATAAATGGATCATCACAGGTGACAAAGCACAGTTTTAATTAACAGTGACAGGTAAAGCTCCTTACAGTCGGCTTGAATTTATATTAGCAATTATATAAGAAATTATATTTTGATCATCACAGTTTTACATTAAGGCCAAGAGTACTAATCACACATAGGTCTGCCCATAATGTTTTGTGGGGCTTGGGAAAGTGTATAAAAATTATGAAATAAAAGGCAAACTGTTAAGTATACCTTCCTACCTTATAAATAAATGTTCTCAGTGACCCGGATGCCCAGGTTACAATTTGTTGTCCTCTGACTCTTGGACCCTGGCGTCAGACCGGGGCTGCCACGCAAGCCCCTCGCCTGTTGCATGAGCAGTTTCCTCTCCACCTGCGGCTCAATGCCGCACCCCAGTGCTGCGCCCCACGGGGCCTTGGCACCACCTCACGTTAGTCTTCTGTGCCCTGTCACAACCATTTCTCCATTCCTGAAGGCTGTCATTTAGCCAGCCTTCTGTATACCCACTAGTAATGCATCCTACCTCAGGAAGAGACCAGAAAGAGGCCTGCATAGACCTGGACTGGCTCGGGACCACTGGGAGGAACTACTGAGAGTTCTAGATACTTGAGGAGAGCCTGGTCGAGGTATTGCAAATGCCACTGGACATATCCATTTGGCTCTGTGCAGACTCCTTGCCCCCTGAGGAGGAATACAGGATGGCAGAGAGCCACAGTGAGGCTTCCAGATGCCCAGGGCCCAGCCCAGAGGCCTCCCTGGCCTGGGTGTAAGGTGGTGGTGAGCACACATTCAGCCTGTGAGCATATTTCAGCAATGTTGATTAGACAAAGGCAATAATATCTCAATGATACTAATAAGTCTATTATATTGATTTTAATTTATAGTATATGCTTTAAGAAAAAGTAAAGCTTTATATTTAAGCCAGTGCGTTATTCAATATGTTAGTTTTATTTTAAAAACAAGGTTCTCCATGACAGGGTTTCTGTTGGGTTGTAGTACGATTCTTTTTAATGTATCTGTAGGACATGTAGTTACTGAGAGATAGAGATTCTGAATATCAAAACTACAAAGCATATCAAATAATTTAGACACAGACATGGCTACAGCTGTGAATATATGCACCAGTCACAAATTTAGTGATTAATAAAAACAGCTTGTGGGTTTTGTTTTGTTTTGTTTTGGTTTAATTTTTTTTGTCTGTCTGGTTTTTTGGAGATAGGGTCTCTCTGTCATCAGGGCTGGAGTGCAGTGGTATCATTATACTTCCCTGCAACCTCAAATTAGTGGGCTGGGCTCAAGAGATCCTTCTGCCTCAGCCTCCCACCACCATGCTTGGCTGATTTTGCCATTTTATATAGAGACGATACCTTGTTATATTGTTTAAGCTAGTCTCCAACTCCTGGCCTCAAGCGCTCCTCTGACCCGGACCTCCCAGAGTGCTGGGAGTGTAGGCATGAGCCACTACACCTGGCCCAGAGGTTCAGTTCTTATTCACACCACGGCTGTCTTAAGTCAGCCCAGGACTCTGGGCTGCATGGTCACGCCTGGTCTTGCTGTAGTGAGGAAAGGAGGAAGAAAATTGTATTTCTTGCATAACTGATATCACTTGTTTCCTGTGGCCAAATCTCTTGGCAGAAATTATTCAAAAGGATCCTGGGTTGCTAGAAAGAGAATGGAAAATTCATTAAGCAGAGCTAATAGTAGTTGTGCAGAATACACAGGCCTATATGCAGGAAAGCATGAGAACCAACCTGGAAGCATGTGCACTGAGCCAGTAACAAAGCTTTCCTTGAGAGTGCGGTGGTTTGTGTGTGTTATCAGTACTTTTATAATATTTATCAAGCTATAAAAGGCTATAAAGTAGACTTTAAAAATATAAATGCCTAATGCAGTACCTATATATTGAAAATTAAATGATGTTCTTCATCCAACATTAGCTTTGCCTTCATGCCTCACTAAACTTGTGATGGATATTTATTTATTTTTACTTTTTTTTATTGAGACAGAGTCTCACTTTGTTGCCCTGTATAAAGTGTTGTGGCATCACAGCTCACAGCAACCTCAAAATCTTGGGGCAATTCTCTTGCCTCAGCCTCCCTAGTAGCTGAGACTACAGGTGCCCACCACAACACTCAACTATTTTGTTGTTTTTTGTTGTTATTGTTGTTGTTGTTGTTGCTTGTTTAGCAGGCCCGAGTTAAGCTGGGTTGGAACCCACTATCCCTGGTGCATGTGGCTGGCACTCTAACGACTGAGCTACGATGTCTAGCCACTGATAAATATTTAAATTTGAGATTCAGTAGACATAACCACCTATGGATTTTTCAATTATTTAACAAATGGATATATATGTCTATCATCTGATACTGTAAGGAAATTAAAACTAACTTACCAAAAGATAGAGTTGACAATGTTAGACTTATCTGCAGTAGGAAAGGGCCAAAAGGGGCCTGGTTTATTCTTCTTTACCTCTGGGGGACCCTGTATGTTCTAGAACCTCACTGCTGCCATATTGAACATTTCATTTAATACTCTATTTTATACTGTATTCCTACTCACATTTTAAAAATATCCCTACAAAAACTTCCCAGAATTTATACATTTCTTTCTTGCTAGTCCAATTTTTCAGCATTTAAATAGCTAAACTAAGTTTTAAATGCAATATTTCTGAATTATTTCAATCCTTACCTACTAAGTCTTACTGTGTAAAAGTAATTTAATTTTCTGAGACTTGGCTTATGAATGCCTGGTAAGTCTATGCCTGCAACAACCACTGAATGCCCCTCAGCACATGAGTGCAATGTCTTTGATAGCAGGGGTTTTGTTAAATTAATGAAACCTTAATAATTAAAATTTTAATTGCATCTTTAAATTGTTCATTAACTGAAAACCTTTTAACAATGAAGTCCCTTTTTACCTGTGTCTATTTTGAGGTAATACACATTTTTGAAGGCACCTAATTCAGGCTTAGCAGACTCGACGCAAAATAAGAACCAGTCAAGTAGCCGGCAAGAGTAAGTTGGGCAACACAGGGCTCCTGCTTCTCTCAATGAATGACTCCTCTTAAAGGTATTCCAGTTAGAACTATTTTAAAGTACTGTGCCAGCAAAACAAACACTCAACTGGCAAGATTTGAGTATCTGGCTATGAGTTTAAGACTCTAAAATTCAGATCCTTGCTATTATATATATTTATTTTTTATTCAATACATAACCTACACAGGCAAGGAGGTTTATAAATTACCATATTCTAAATTGTGCAAATGAGAAACCCATAAAATCAAGAGATGCAAAGATTTCCAGGAGCAGTAACAACGGATTTTATAACAGGCACACAGGTTTTTTTTCAGCTCAATCCAGTCATGTTTTAGATTTAAATGATTTATGATAATATATCCTAATATCCCAGGTTTGATGCTTCATAGCTAAGAATCACCAGTGTCTTGGTAGTTTGTTTATGGTGACAGTGGGAGGAATATTTTTCAGGTCAGGGAGAAGAAGTACAGTCCCCTGAGCCAAAACATGGAGCACAGATAAGTCTCTAATGAAACACAAAAGTTAAAGCTGCCGCTTGCCACACATCTGCTCCTTTGCTAATGTGGCAGCAGAAACGGTCATGCCTTTCATGTTTCTAGGATGAAGTCAGCCATGGGATGAAAAGAAAAATGGGAGCTAAAGGGACTTCTTTGCTCGGGGAACTCTGCTTTGTTCATGGCTCTTCCCTGCTCTTAGGGGGTTGGTACTAAGTATAGCGCTGCTTATATGTTACTGAAATTAATCTACTGAGGTGACAATGACTCACCATGAAAAAGCCCAATTCCTGAGGAGGTGCGTTAGAGGCCTGAGCCCGGCTGGCGGTGAGGCTGTCTGGGGCCTCTTGACATCCTACCAGCAGCTCCTTACTGTTCCCCAGAGTGGGGACAGTGCTCATTCCGTCTGGGGTAGCACTGAGACCAAGGCTGCCTCCTGAGGGGGTGAGCGTGAGTGATAGGGAACTGAGGGAGAGGAATACAGGTCATTTTACTTGGAGTCTTACATTTGTTCAGAGCTTCCAGGAAGCTGTAAAAAGTGAACTGAATGCGGATCAGGGAATCCGCAGACATGCATCATATGGGGCTGTGTGACTCGCACTGACCACTGCGTTGAGTATTTTTATTTTGGGTTTTGTTTTGTTTCATTTTTAGTCAGTTTGTATAACTCTTATATTAATTAAGTGTGGTAATTATTGTACTTGGATTTCCAGATAAGGAAACTGAAACATGGAGAAGGTAAGTTGCTCCCTGGCTTAGGAGCACATAGGAAGGAGTAGAAGGGGATTTGAACCCACACCTGTTTAACTTGTCAGCTATGGGAAAGCTAGTTATGCCCAAGGTTTGCAAATGCCAAGCTTATCTAGATGTTTAGCATAGTGCTGCTTTGACTCAGATTCTGGCTCCATCATCTAATACCCATGACTTTGAACAAGTTATTTTACTTTTTTGAAAGCTAAGTTTCTTATGGTAAAATGAAGATAAGAATACAATTTAATCCCTAGGGGACTCAATAATATTTAATGAGTTCATACATGAAAGTGCTCAAAGTAAATGGGGCCTGGCTCTTAGTAAGTGTTCAGTAAACGGTAGTCTTTACTGCCATCATTATCATTATGATTACTAATTATTGAATGTCACCAATCCTACAATAAATGTTAAACAATAGCCTTACAAGTGAGTGAAATTCTTGTGTTTGTTTCTTAAAAACTTGAAGTATTAAAATTTGATTTTTTAAAGTTAGGAGAAGGAATATATATAACCTAAATAAAAACTAATTTTAAAATTTCAAGACAGGTTATAAGTGTGGAGAGAAATATAAAAGAACAACAACAAAAAACAGATATGGAGGAAGAGACAGACAGCAGCAGCCTGGAGAGAGATGACACTCTACCTAAAGACAAAGGCACAAGTAACACTCAGGAGACTGTTCATCAAGTGATCCAGTCAGCTTGTGATTTCAGATGAACTATACTTGAAACAAAATTGCATTTCCACAATTCTATGCAGACACCAAAATACCTTTGTATTAACTCAGACGGAAGCTGAAATTAATTTTTCTAGAAAATAGCTGTCATGGTATCATCGGGCACTCTGCGATAATATGAAATAAGAATGACATGGTAGAACAGGGTTTCAGTGCCAAAGAAACAAAACATAAGAAAATGAATGCCTTATCCTGTTGTCCTTACTCAACAAAATATGTGCATATTTGAATTTACAAATTACAAGGGCACATGGCTTCCTAACTTAGTTTTCTTTTGTCTTTAAAATTGTCTTAATTTTTTCTTCATCTGTGGAGCAAAGTGCTGATGAGTTACTGTGATGGAAAAGCAGGCCAGTTAAAAGGAGAAGAGTGACGCCGTATCTAGCCTTATATTCTCAAGTTTGGTGTTTAGGCCTCTGAAAATTGTCATTTAAAAAAATGTAAATTATTTCCATTTTAAAAATTATAATAATTCTGTGTTCTGCAGTGAGATTTCCTGGCTTACTTTACTACTTGCTATATGACTAACTTTGGGTAATCATTTGGCCTTCATGTAATCTTCATTTTTCAGGTGGGATTAATGATAATATGGAGTCCTTGCAGGAATTAAGTAAGTTAATACATGCAAAGTGTTTAGAATAGAGCCTTACACTCATCTGTGCCCGATAAATGTTAACTATTAGCAGAACTATTGTGTGTGATTAATTTTTTTAGCTTACTTTCTATAAAACAAATCACATATGCACCCATTAGGTATTATAACAATGCTTAAAAGACATTTAACTTCATAGACAGGTTTATCCCTAAGGAGCCATTCAGAACAGTATTTAGAACAAGCTTTTTATGGCTTTTTTCACCCTAATAAGTTGGAGAAGGCTGAAACATACAAAGATAAAGTAGAAAGATGAAGGAAAAACTCATCTACGAAAAGGGGGAATAAACATTTGAATGTAAAGTATAATTGGAATAGATTTGCAACTAGAATCTGCATTACTAGAACATAATGTCTTTTAAAGACTTTAACTTTTTAAAGTTTAAATTAATGATCAGTTGTAACGATATCTTTTGAAAACAATCAAATTTTTTACATTATATTGCCAGCTCTGCTGAGAACATCCTGAAATAGGAAGTGCAACTGCTGATAGCTGTGTGACTATGAGTCCTCGTTCACTCCTTTATAAAATTGTTGTTAAGTTCTTTATTAAAATAGTGCTTACGAGCATGGGCTCTGTAGTGAGATGACTTGGTCTTCAGAATTCATTTCCATCGCTGATAGCTACGATTCTGGTTAGCCTTTATGATCCTTCATTTTCTCATCTAAAAAATGGTGCCAATGGTAGCGTCTAACACAAGAGGTTGTTCACGGGCTAATTAGACTAATGCAGGAAAAGAGTTTATCATTGTGCCTCATACAATATTTACATTTTATAAGTATTTTTTTTGTTTTTTTTTATTGAATGGTAACTATGTACATTAGTGCATGTCTGGGGTACAGTGTGGGGTTTTCACATGCAATCCGAAATACTTCCATCAAACTGATCAACACAGCCTTCATGTCATTTTCTCAGTTATTGTTTTAAAATGTTCTCATTCTACTCTTAGAGAGAGTCACTTGTTCCCCTCTAATATAAACCTCAGAAATGGTCCCTCCAATCCCCCTCCCTCCACCCATTCCAGCCAAGGTTCTTCTAAGGGTGACCAGGCTAAGGACTGCACAAATTGCACAGTAAAACAATTAATTGTACAAACTGCTGTACAATTAAGTATGAAAATTCCTCACTTCTCTAGGAGTGATTCTAGCTCCTCTTGCAAAGAGCTGAGCTGCTCCTTTTCTCGATCTTCCTTTTGTTTGAGTTCTTCTAGCACAGCCTGAAATCTGTTATTGAGAGCCAGATTTTCCACTTTCATGATGAGATCCTCGTATTGTTTTACCCTGTCCTGGGTCTCTTGGAGCTTGCCTTTCACATTATCGATCTGTTTCTGAATCCCCATAACCAGCTGACTGGTTCCTTCACTTTCTTGGTGATGTTTGTCTGATTCATTCAGCTTGTCTTGTGGCTGTCTTTCCAGATCTTCCTCAGTGTCAATGATGTTTATATCTTCTTCATCTTCACTGCTACTGCTGAGGTTATTAAATATCTCCCGCAGCTCAGCATATTCTAATGAGTCATGGCCCTGCCTGTGACCAGACATTCCTGGAGAAGAGATATCAAGGCCTTGATTTTCTGTTTCTTTTGTTTCGTCTTCAGCAATTATTTCCCACCGAGTACTGACAGCTTCAGCATCTGTTCTCAACAACCGTTTCACTTCTTTTTCCACATCTGGAGATTCAATAGATTTCTTTTTTGATGTCTTCCGGAATCTTCTTTTTCTGACATTTTTAAGAGGCGGAGTAATACCATGATTCCAGATACACTTTTTATCTTTGTCCTTATCCTTTTCCTTACGTGCCTTTGGATCAGTCCTGGCAACTGGTTCCTCCACAGGAGGATAGAGATCACCATCAACTGAGCACACAAGCATCTGACAGACATCAGCTGTCTTGTAAAAGGTTTTTTTGTCAATGGTTTTCAAACTTTCCGTAACACAGGGAAGATCTACCAATTTTGAGGCCAATGGGATCCGGTCCACTCTGACGATTCCACGACGTCCATCAGGATGTAATTCAATTGTCAGTCTGTCCTTCAGGTTGACGTGATCAGACTGCAGTGCCCTCCTCACAGTAGAGGCATATTCTGGAGGTAGGCGTAAGATAAATTGGCTCTCTAGTTCATGAGGGGCATCATCTTTGCTCGTACTCATCTTAATTTCTTTGTGACTCACTTCTCCTCTATTAAACACTTGTTGCACTAAAACGTCCAGCTCCTGCAACAGTTCAAAAGATCAGTTTGTTATAAATGGAAATCTGTAATTACAAGGAGTTATAAATAGAACAGCAGAGAAGAGTCTATATTGTCTTAATTTTGAATTAAGTCCCAAGTCTTTTCTCTAAATACGCTGCGACTAAATACAGCCTTTACTGACACAAAGGCTCAGAGTTAGGTTCGTTAAATCTATTAGATGCAATGCCAAGCTCCGACCTCTAGGTGGCGCTGCCAGACAACGCAGAGCGAGCTAGCTAGCGAGCCGGAAAGCAAATGGCGGCTCCTGAAGGACGATTTTCCGCACAGAAAATAAGGCCCAGCAGACACTCTCAATCCACAAACTTTTCCCGGAACAAAGTTATTCAAAAAGCCGGGCGCAGTGAGCGCTCTTCGCCTCCGGTACTTACAATCCAGGGATGATGATAAAGTCTGCTTCCTCAGGGCGGAGAGAATTATATAGGCAGCCGCTGGGCTCGCAGCAACTCGGCCAGGAGCCGAACGTCTCCTTTTCGATTCCTTTGTTCTGGCTGCAACTTGGCAAAATGATCCACCACTGATCAGCAATAAAAAGACTCAGAATGGGCACCGCGATCGCCGACAGCCGCAGCACTGAGCGCCAGAGGGAGAAGTCCAAGAAGCCTCTGTACGGAGTCGCAAACGCCGCACCGGAACTTATTCTTCTTAGCAGAGTTATCTCAAGAATGGAAGAAAAAGTATCCAATGAAATTACTAACTTTTCTATTCACTAAAACAAAATTAATCTTCCATCCACTTCTCTGTTGATTAATTTAAGTGATAGGCCCACAGACCACAGCAGTATAATGTTCACCTAATCCCACCTGCCTCTGCCGAAATTTGCGAGTATTAATCCCCTCGTGATTGGGTTTGAGATCCAATTTCCTCCCCGTGTGATTGGGTTTGGGATCCAACTTCCTCCCCATGTGATTGGGTTTGGAATCCAACTTCCTCCCCTTGTGATTGGGTTTGGGATCCAACTTCCTCCCCTTGTGATTGGGTTTGGGATCCAACTTCCTGTTCATAACAGACCAGCTGGCTATAAAAACTGCCATCTGTAAAAAAGAAAACAAACAAAAAACTCAGTCAGTAAAGTCACCTGCACTTTCTTAGACCAGTTGCTCAGCTGGGCCTGGCTAAGCCTCCAGAGGCTAAAGCTATGGCGCTCCATCCATAAGCCTTGGAAGAGCCATCTTGGAGTTGGGCATGTCCCGGGACCCTGATGCCGCCAGACCTGAACCAAGAGCATGACTGGGCCTGTATAACTTTGAGGCTCTGAGCAGCTCCTCCTGCCAGTGTCTCCAGCACTGCGGGTACGTGAACGCAGAGCCCCAGGGCTCTGCACTGGGCTGACACGGGGCTCAGAGCAGCTCTGGGAGCTGAGAATGGCCAGAAACGCCATGGAGAACTGCACACCCTGGAGCCCATGGCTAAAATCACAGGGGACCCACATTTTCCTCCATATGAGGGAGATTCCGGGAGCTGGATCCAATCAGGCCTGAACCAGCCAGTACATGCCAGCGCTGGCTGAGGCGACCAGACACACGCCCAGCTCGCCTCCTGGAGCCCAGGCTGTCCCTGGAAGCTGCTAAAATCCAAGGTTTGAAGTACAGAGGAACCTGGACAGGAGAGGAACCCCAGCCCTGCCTGCTACCCATAGTATGGCCCACTTCAACTGATGCCCTGGGAGGAGCCCGAGACACCCCAGGGAGGGCCTCATACCGTGTCTGGGAACTTTTACACCAGACTTGTGCCTTGCCTGAGGTCTGCTGTGGAGATCATTGCATTTCGTTCCTCCTTTCCTGCATGACTTCAAGTTTTTTCAATTAGAAAAACTCTCCATGTAATTAATTAATACGTTAAGAAACTTTTCTTTTGTTTCTACTTAGAATTCTCATGGTTCTTATTGAAATTGTATGTGATGATTAAAGCCTTTCTCTTATTCTCCACTTAGGGAATTGATTTTGTGTGGGGAAATTAGATTGGAATCTGTAAAGATGGGTCTGGGAAAGAAAGGAGACAGGGCTTTTTAGCTCAGAGCTCCAGGATGAATTCCAAGGGGCCTTGAGGAGCTGTGTTTACTAGTAGGATGGGAAGCAATATCTAGGTGAGTCACTGAAGTGGCTTTGAGACTGACTGTGCCCTCAGGGGATCAGATTCAGGTATTGCAAGCTACTACAGAGTCTTCCCAAGTGCAAGAATCTGTCCAAGATGGAAGTGCCAACTGATTCAGTTCCTCTGAGGGCTGGGTTCCTGTCTTTCAGATGGGCAGCTTTGTAGCTGTATTCCCCCATAGCAAAGAAAGGAGGAGGGAGAAAACTGGGGATGTCGCTGCTTCTTCTTTTTTAAGGTTACTAATCCCATTATGAAAGCCCCACCCTCAAAACCTCATCTAAATGTACTGTAACTTGAATTAGAAGTCACCATCTCTTGCATTTTTATACTCTTCTGGCCCCTTGTGTATGGGATGGAGAGCAGGTCTAAAAGGATAACAGGAACTAGGTAGTAACAGTACTTCTAAGAGCAAATTGTATCAGAAGATTAAATTAGTGAGTTAACATAAAAGCCTAACATCTTGTATGAAATTAGCTAGAGTTAAACTTAATCTGTACTTGAGTGGTTTGGAAAAGAAGAAGAAAAAGGACTGGTGGGACTGTGTAGGGGGAGCAGTTGTGTAGAACCTTGCCTAAGTCACAGTCCTAAGTCCTGGAGCACAGACTGACTCTCCTGCCCCCCACAGACGAGCTTTGGTGGGAGGGTCATCATAAAGAACAGTATGGGGTGTTTGTGAGGAACAGGAAGTGATAATCACCTAATTCTTTCCTCCTTTTCTGTGTTTTATTTTCTATTTATTTTATATTGTGATAAAATATGCATAAAATACCATCATAGCTTATTTTACATGTGTAGTTCATGGTGTTGTGCAGCCTTCACCAGCCTCAAGCTCCATGGTTCTTTTTATTGTTTAAAAGTGAACCTCATCTTGGCACCTGTAGGTCAGTGGTTAGGGCGCCAGCCACATACACCAGGGCTGGCAGGTTTGAACCCAGCCTGGCTCCACCAAAAACAATGACAACTACAACCAAAAAATAGCTGGGTATTTTGGCGGGCACCTATAGTCCCAGCTACTTGGGAGGCTGAGGCAAGAGATTCACTTAAGCCCAAGAGTTGGAAGTTGCTGTGAGCTGTGATGCCACAGCACTTTACCAAGAGTGACATAGTAAGACACTGTCCCCCCCCAAAAAAAAATAAATAAAAATAAAATTGAGCCTCTGTACCTTTTGATAGTGTCAGATTACTGACCTGCCCAGGTAGAACTAGCCCGTGCGTGAGGGATGGAGCACATATCCTTCCCTGGAAATAGTAAATGGACCAATCCCTACTTCTCTGGCCCTTTCCCACCCACCTGCCCAGGTAGAACTGACCCGAGAAGGACTAAGTGTATGTACCTCCTAGGAAATAGTGAATGGACCAATCCCTGCATCTCTCATCCTTTAAAATCTCCATCCACCATAGACCACGTGTTTTTTTTTCCCCTGTCAGGAATTTCACCCTACCTGCACCCGGGTGGAATAAATGCCACTTTGATTGCACAGAGAACCAGGACTCCATTTT
>CAUYQV010179720.1:0-21532 GCA_963574575.1 Galagoides demidoff
CCTGTGGTCCCAGCTACTTGGGAGGTGGAGGCAGGAGACTCGCTTGAGCCCAGGAGTTGGAGGTTGCTATGAGCTGTGATGCCATGGCACTCTACCCAGGGGGATAGCTTGAGGGTCCGTCTCAAAAAAAAAAAAAAAAAAAAAAAAAGGATGACAAAATGAAACTCTGTCTCTTTAAAAAAAAACCAACTAACTTTAGTATACAAAAAAAAGCTATGCTTAATAAATATCTGTGATAATACAATTAGAGAAAACACATTATTTTTATGTTAATTGATGTGACATTTATTAAAACTGACCATGAACTAGGCCACAAAGCAATTTTTCTTTTTCCTAAAAAAAAAATTTTTTTTTTGCAGTTTTTGGTTGGGGCCGGGTTTGAACCCACCACCTCCGGTACATGGAGTCAGCGTCCTACTCCTTTGAGCCACAGGCGCCGCCCCCTTTTTTCTAAATTTTTTTTTTTTGAGACAGAGCCTCAAGCTATCCTCCTGGGTAGAGTGTTGTGCCCATCACAGCTCACAGCAACCTCCAACTCCTGGGCTCAAGCGAGTCTCCTGCCTCAGCCTCCCAAGTAGCTGGGACTACGGGCGCCTGCCACAACGCCCGGCCATTTTTTGGTTGCAGCCATCATTGTTGTTTGGCGCCGGGCTGGGGATTCGAACCCGCCACCTTAGGTGTATGTGGCTGGCGCCTTAGCCGCTTGAGCCACAGGCGCCGAGCCTTTTTTCTAAATTTTTACAGGGTTAATCTGTCAGCAACTTTTCGGCTTGCGCCTTACCCACAGACATCTGAAAAAGAAAATATACTCCTAAATAATTATTGGGACAAAGAAAAGAAATAGCTGAAAATGTTTTAGAAACACTAGGATTTGAACAATAAAAAAAAGTTACACAACAAAGCTTGTGATTCAAAAAGAAAACAACCAAAAAAAAAAAAAAACCCACAAGCTTGTGGATCAAAGGCGGCTGTAAATAAATGAGCTGAACTTTCAACTCAGGTTAGAAATTAAGCTGATCACAGACTACCCCCATCACCACAGCCTCCACTACATGCCAGTCACTTAGCCACAGATTTCAATCACCCCTCTCAAAAAGCCCCCTTATTATTATTTTTTGGGGTTGTTTTTTGTTTTTTAGAGATGGAGTCTCACGCCATCTCCCAGACCGAAATGCAGTGGCAAGATCATAGTTTACTGCAGCCACAAACACCTGGGATCAGGCGACACTCGCACCTTAGTCTCCGGAGTAGTTAAGACTACAGACGCCACTCCTCGCGCCCGGCTTCAAAGAGACCAGTTATTGATCAAGAAGCTCCCATCACAGACTGACCCCCCCAAAATCACTGAACCAGGAACCACCGTCACTAACTCCACCGACAACCTCCCCGACCTATTACTGACGCCACAGATTCGCCAGTAGTTACCAACGAAATCCATCTCAGAGACGTCTTAGGCATTAAAATACGCAACTATTTCTTACACCAGCGACGAAAACGCCTTCCGGAACCATTTCTATTTCCGGTCAGACGTCTGGCACCGCCCCCTTGACCGTTAGTACTGCGCGTGCTCCGCACTAACTCGACCGTTGCGTTCAGTCAACAGCCGACAGAGTGCAGGGAAATGCTTTAAGGCGTCGTGCTGTCCCGTAAGTGGCGCTGTGGAGAAAGAACATGGCCGCGCCGGTGCCGCTCCGTGTGGGCTGCCATCTTGTAACTGTATCCTCCGTACAGTGGAGGAATTTACTTCCAGACACAGGGTTTCGAGGAAGGGATTCTCACATAAAATGCAGGTTCGTGACTCTTGTCTGGCTATGCTTCTGCTCAGAAGGAGAAAGTTAGTAGAGACGGGCTCTGGAGCTCCCTGGTTAGACAAGCTGAGTTAACCCTACGGCTAAGGCACAATACTGAGAACAATTATTAACTAGGAGAAACCACCACGGACAGGTGAGCCAGACAAAAATAAATCAGGAGTAGAAGGATTCTGGGCGCAATTACCTGGACCTGAGGTTACGAATCAGGATGATATAATCTGCTTTTTAGAGAAATCACTCTGGGAGTGGGTGGGAAGGTCAACACGGGAGGAGGACGCCCCTGGGCGAAACCACCAGAAAAGCCAGGGAAACATCACGTAGAGCAGTAAGTTACATAGTGCTACAATCCTGAACCGGAGCAACCACCTTGGGAAATAGGGTCAGAGTCTGGTCAGTAAACCCCTCTATGGAAGATGTCACCAGAGGAGGGTGAAGTCCAGGTGTCCTGTTCTGAAGGACTTAGGCAGGGGAGCCAAATGGAGAGTAGGAACGATGAATCCCCGTTCATCTCCATTGGCCTCCGCATTAACTACTGGTAGGCAGAATAATGAAAATAATAATTATTATAGCCAACGTATGACTAAAAGCCCCTGAAGAAAACTTTGCTATTTTTACTGTCAGTGAAGCCTTAAGTCCAGTCTGATTCTTCCCTTAGTTTCTCCTATATGGGAATTCTGATGCCGTTAATGCTCCCTTACCATCCTTTTTGGGAGGTACAGGTGGGAAGCTGTGAAGATAAAAATTCCTTTCACCTAGTGAACACTTAAACATTCTTCACAAGCCAGCTTCTGCCAAAGTACCATCTGACAGGGGTGGAAGGTTCTATGTTCCGTTGAAAAGTGTTCGTTCCCTACAGATCAGAACTTCTTTTGAGGAAACTGGATCTACATTCTTATGTGGACATGTTGGAGACCTTCAGGCCGGTTATGCCCCTCTCTGGGGCTCAGTTTAAAAATATAGCCAGTTAGACAATTAGACTTTCTTTATTCTAGGTTCTCTTTCTTCTCCCAAAGGAAGGTCTAAGGAAAAAGTCTTCAGTCCATTAGTGAACACAGGGAGTTGCTGTTAATTTGGTAATTGTTAATTTTTGTCAGTAATGTTAAGGGAGGATACCAGGGAAGGGTTGCGGTCTAGGAGAACAGGTCTTCTCAAGGAGACCCCAAGATACACTTGCAGGGTCCTCTCCATGGTGACTTAGCGCTTAGGAATTTGTAGACTTAAATTACTGGGACCTGGAAATTAACACTTGTGAAATCTTGTAGTTCTGTGGGGGCTGGAACAGACCCTCCCCACCTTGATTAAACTAGTTAAATGACCAATGAGAAAGGTATGTGTTGGTTGGATTTTTTGTTTTGTTTTGAGACAGAGCCTCAAGCTGTGCCACCCCCCCCTGTAGAGTGCTGTGCCATCACAGCTCACAGCAACCTCCAATTCCTGGGCTCAAGCGAGTCTCCTGCCTCAGCCTCCCAAGTAGCTGGGATCACAGGCGCCCGCCACAATGCCTGACTATTTTTTGGTTGCAGCCATCGTTGTTTGGCAGGATTCGAACCTGCCACCTTAGTGTATGCGGCCGACGCCTTAGCCACTTGAGCCACAGGCGCCTATCTGGAACTTTTCAACTGGAGATAAAAAGAGAAAGACCAAGCCAGTCAGGAAGTATGGCCATTTCCAATTCTTCTATGCCTTTTGCTCCACTTGCTGAAATAAAGCCCTTCCTCTTATAAACATGGTGTTTGGGTGCTCTTTCTCTCCATTGGGCCTCTCTTCCTACAACAAAGAAGGCAACTTGGCTTGGGCGCCTGTAACTCAGTGGCTAGGGCCCCAGCTACATACACCAGAACTGGTGGTTGCTAGCCCAGCCCTGGCCTGCCAAACAACAATGATAAGTATAAAAAAAAAAAAAAAATTTGGCAGCACCTATGGCTCAAAAGGGTAGGGTACCGGCCCCATATGCCAGAGGTGGCAGGTTCAAACCCAGGCCCGGACAAAAACTGCAAAAAATAATAATAATAATAATAGCTGGGCATTGTGGCAGGCGCCTATAGACCCAGCTACTTGGGAGGTAGAGGCAAGAGAATTGCTTAAGCCCAAAAGTTTGAGGTTGCTGTGAGCTATGATGCCACAGCACTCTACCAGGGGTGCCACAGTGAGACTCAACTTATCTTTTAGAGATTCATAGGAAAATCTTTGTGGGCAGGACAATATTAGGTTTTAAAACACTGACTCGGCGCCTGTGGCTCAAGTGGCTAAGGCGCCAGCCACATACACCAAAGGTGGCGGGTTCGAATCCGAATCCAGCCTGGGGCCACCAAAACAACAATGATGGCTGCAACCAAAAAATAGCCTGGTGTTGTGGCAAGGGCCTGTGGTCCCAGCTACCTGGGAGGCTGAGGCAGGAGACTCACTTGAGCCCAGGAGTTGGAGGTTGCTGTGAGCTGTGATGCCACAGCACTCTACCCAGGGAGATAGCTGGAGGCTCTGTCTCAAAAAAAAAAAGGCACTGAGGAGAGGTATATGGATGAAACAATAATAACAAAAAATTGATAAATCTTGAAGCACTGTGGTGTGCACGTAGAGTTGTGCATTGTGATGTTTTCTGTTCTTGAGTATTTGTATGAAAATTTTATAGTAAAAACAAAAAAGACATTAAAACTCATTTACAAGGAAATATCAAAATGACAATAGGTTTGGCAATAGTAATATACAAACACAGGAATACCTTGGCGATATTTCAGGTTAAGTTCCAGACTGCTCCAATAAAGCAAGTCACACACATTTTTTTTTTTGTTTTGTTTTCCAGTGCACATAAAAGCTATATTTATGCTGTTACTGGGCAATAGCATTATGCCTAAAAAAACCAATTTACATATCTCAACTAAAGAATGCTTTATTAAAAAAAAAATGCTAACAATTAACTAAGCCTTCAGTAAGTTGCAATCTTTTTTCTGGAGGATTTTTTTTTTTTTGGTAGAGACAGAGTCTCACTTTATCACCCGTAGGAGAGTGCCATGGCATCACACAGCTCACAGCAACCTCCGGCCTTAGGTGATTCTCTTGCCTCAGCCTTGGGTGTAGCTGGGACTACAGGCACCTGCCACAAACACCTGGCTATTTTTTTGTTGCAGTTTGGCCAGGGCCGGGTTTGAACCCGCCACCCTTGGTATATGGGGCCGGCACCCTACCCACTGAGCCACAGGCACCACCCAGGTTGTGGCAATTTTAAAAAGTAAAAAAGTTTGCCACACTGATTGACTCTTCCTTTCATGAAAGATTCTTCTGTCACATGCAATGCTGTTTGTTGACATTTTACCCATGGCAGTGAGGCAAGAAAGTAAAAGCAGAACTAAAAGAATCTGTCCCAGCCTACCCTGTGTAGGCCTCAGCCAAGCCCCAGGCGTTTCTGCTGTCTGCGTGTTTCTCCCCTGACATAGGCGGTGCCTAGCTTGTAACCTAGTAACTTCCTTGGGTTTCTGTTGCCTTTGAGGGCAGGTGGTCGACCATTCTCAAGGACACAGGCGAATCTGACCTTCCCCCTTGAGCCTGGGACCTTGAGGATGATGTTGTGTTTCTCTGTCTTATGACCCTCACATGCACTCCCACCCTGAAAGGTAGATAAAAGAGAGGCAAGAGATTGAGTCGGGGGGCTTGGTTTTAGGAAACACACCGGTGTTCCGAGTACCCCTAGCCGAATAAACCCGCTTCCTCTAATCAATTGGTGCCTGGAGTCTTCTGTCTGCGTCGGTTTCCTGCTACAGCAGAACTTTCGAAATTAGAGTCAATCATCTCAAACCCTGTTGCTGCTTTATCACCTAAGTTTATGGAATATTCTAAATCCTATGTTTTTGAGAGCCTGCACAGAGAAGGGGAACGACCCTTAGGGGAAGCGGTGAGCATTGAGGAAAACTTAACACAAGAGAAAAAAGAGAGGAGATGGGGTCAGGAGTCTGACTCAGCTGATGACTGCAGCCAGTTCCAAAACACAAAATCCCCTTTATTTTATAGTATCTCAGCAGGGTTGTTTATAGGGAAGTAGCATAGACAAAAGACATATTTTGGGTCTTACAATATGACTGGAAAACATAAATAACTTTCTCAGAAACAGATCATCCTGTTAATGGTTTCTACTTAACTTTCTCAGCATATGTTAAAAGATAAAAAGGGAAAGATCAGAAGGATTTCTGCATAGTTCAAAAGATCAACCAGACAAAAGAAAGAGCTACCAGGAGGGCACTGTGGCTCATGCCTGTAATGCTAGCACTCTGGGAGGCCAAGGCAGGTGGATTGCCTGAGCTTATAGGTTTGAGACCTGCCTGAGCCAGAGTGAGACCTCTTCTCTAAAAATGGCTGGGCATTGTGGCGAGTGCCTCTAGTCCCAGCTACTGAGGAGACTGAGACAAAAGAATTGCTCTAGCCTAAGATTTTGAGGTTGCTGTGAGTTATGACACCACGGCACTCTACTCAGGACAACAAAGTGAGACTCTGTCAAACAAACAAAAAAAAAGAGCTATGTGACTTCTGGCAGAAGGAGCATGAGGAAAGAAATATGGTTTTGAGAAAGGAGGAGAAGTGGTTGGGGCTTCATTCTCTGAATGCTCCCCAGGCCATGGGGGGCCCTACCACCTCACAGCCCACTATCCATGCTTGTTCTCATTTCAATACTGTTCACAGCATCTTCACCAAGAGCAGAGTCCATCTTAAGGAACCACTGTCTTTGAAGCAGCCCCTTACATTAAAGGTTGGTCATGAGATTGCAGTAATTCAGTAACATCTTCAGATTCTACTTTTATTTCTTTTGCTATTTCTACCACATCTACAGTTACTAACTCTGCTGGCATTTTGTTTTTATTTTTTTATTTTTTTTTTTTTGAGACAGAGCCTCAAGCTATCCCCCTGGGTAGAGTGCTGTTACATCACAGCTCACAGCAACCTCCAACTCCTGGGCTCAAGCAATTCTCCTGCTTTAGCCTCCCAAGTAACTGGGACTACAGGCACCCGCCACAACACCCAGCTATTTTTTGGTTGTAGCCGTCGTTGTTTTGGTGGGTCCAGGCTGGATTCGAACCCGCGACCTTAGGGGTATGTGGCTGGCACCTTAACCACTTCAGCCACAGGCACTGAGCCTCTGCTGGGATTTTGAACCTCTTAAAGTCATCCATTCAATGAACTCCTTCCAAACTCCTGTCAATGTCGACATTTCGACCTTCTCCCATGAATCAGGAATGGTCTGATGGCATCTAGAAAGGTGAATTTTTTCCAGGAGGTTTTCAATTTATTTACTTAGATACTTTATTTACCTACATGAGAGAAATGTCACCATCTGTGGCAGCTATAACTTTACAAAATGTACTTCTAAATGTACTTAACTAAAAATTAAGGCTGATGGGGTGGCTCACGCCTGTAATCCTAGCACTCTGGGAGGCAAAGGCAGGTGGATTGCTTGAGTTCACAGGTTCAAGACCAGCCTGAGCCAGAGTGAGACCCCCTATATCTACTAAAAATACAAAAAACTAAGGCAAGAGGATCGCTTGAGCCCAAGAGTTGGAGGTTGCTGTGAGCTATGATGTTGCCATGACACTACCAAGGGGGACAGCTTGAAACTCTGTCTCAAAAAAAAAAAAAAAAAGCTGAGGCTCGGTGCCTGTGGCTCAAGTGGCTAAGGCGCCAGCCACATACACCTGAGCTGGCGGGTTTTAATCCAGCCTGGGCCCGCCAAATAACAATGACAGCTGCAACCAAAATATAGCTGGGCGTTGTGGCGGATGCATGTAGTCTCAGCTATTTGGGAGGCAGACACAGGAGAATCACTTGAGCCCAGGAGTGGGAGGTTGCTGTGAGCTGTGATACTACAGCACTCTACCCAGGGGGACAGCTTGAGGCTCTGTCTCAAAAAAAAAAAAAAAAGGTTGAAATTACTCCTTAATCCATGATATTGTGTTAGCAGGCATGAAAACCACATTAGTCAACTTGGCCATCTACTGCACACCACTTGGGTGACCAGGTTTTCAAGTCAATAAGCACTAACGTTCTTACTCTACTTTTTTCTGAGCAGTAGTTCATGAGGTTTAAGGAAAGAAGCCATCTCCATGATATCAAAATGCAAAGAAAATTTTCCAACAAAAGAATATTCAGAATATTCAGTAAACTATCCAGGGGTATCTGGCCTTTTCTGCACAACACTGAAAAGAGTTGTCTTGTGCCATACGTTAAATACACACTAATGAAAGCTGATGAGCACAAAAAGGTATGTGCATAATTTTTGTCATATCCACTACAACAGATAAGCAAAACAATCCTCCCAAAATTCGAATGCACGAGTTGGACACCCAGAAGATGTACCTTCACCCAAGCTTCATTGTTCCATTTATGGAGCACAGGCAGAGTAGGTTTAACATAATTGTTAAGGACTCTAAGATTTTTGGAATGATAAATGAGCATTGACTGTACCTTAAAACCACCAGTGCCATTATCCCTTACAAGAAGGTCAGCTGGATCTTTGAAGTTAGGCATTGACTGCTCCTTCGAATAGAGGGCTGTTTCATCTACATTGAAAATCTATTTTTTTAATGTAAATGCATTCATCAATGATCTTATCTAGACTATATGGTTAACTTGCTGCAGCTTCTACATTAGCACTATTTTTTTTGAGACAGAGTCAGAGTTTCACTTTGTCAGTAGAGTACCGAAGCATCATGGCTCACAGCAACCTCAAAGTTTTGGGCTCAAGCGATTCTCTTGCCTTCCTAGTAGCTGGGACTATGGGCGTCTGCCACAATGCCCAGCTATTTTTAGAGATGAGGTATTACTCTGGCACAGGCTGGTCTCGAACCTATGAGCTCAGGCAATCCACCCTCCTCAGCCTCCCAGAATTTAGCCCTTGCTGCTCACTTTGTACTTTGATATTATGGAGATGGCTTCTTTCCTTAAATCTCATGATCCAACCTCTGCTAGTTTAAACCTTTTTTTTTTTTTTTTTTTTTGAGACAGAGCCTCTAGCTGTTGCCCTGGGTAGAGTGCTGTGGCATCACAGCTCACAGCAACCTCCAATTCCTGGGCTCAAGTGATTCTCCTGCCTTCATCTCCCAAGTAGCTGTGACTACAGGTGCCCACCACAACTCCTGGCTATTTTTTGGTTGCAGCCATCATTGTTGTTTGGCAGGCCTGGTCTGGATTTGAACCTGCCAGCTCAGGTGTATGTGGCTGGCGCCTTAGCCGCTTGAGCCACAGGTGCCGAGCCTAGTTTAAACTTTTCTTCTGCAGCTTCTTTGCCTCTCTCAGCCTTCATAGAATTGAAGAGAGTCAGGGCCTTGTTCTGAATTAGGCTTGGCTTGAGAATATATTTTTGATCTTTATCTAGACAACTAAAACCATACCAGCAATAAGTCTGTTTCACTTTCTTGTGTGTTCATTGGAGTAGTGCTTTTAATTTCCCTCAAGAACTTTTCCTTTGCATTCACAACTTGGCTAACTGGCACAAAAGAACTATTCTTGGGCTCTCTCTGCTTTTGGCGTGCCTTCTTCACTAAGCTTAATCATTTTTACCTTTTGATTTACAGTAGGAGATGTGTGACTCTTTCTTTCATTTGATCACTTAGAGGCCACTGTGAATAACCCTTGGATTGGCTCAGCTCCTGTGGCTCAAGTGGCTAAAGTGCTAGCCACATACACCTAAGGTGGCGAGTTCAAATCCAGCCCAGGCCCGCCAAACAACAATGACGGCTGCAACCAAAAAAATAGCCAGGTGTTGTGGCAGGCACCTGTGGTCCCAGCTACTTGGGAGGCTGAGGCTGGAGACTCGCTTGAGCCCAGGATTTGGAGGTTGCTGTGAGTTGTGATGCCACAGAACTCTACGGAGTGCAACATAGTGAGACTCTGTCTCAAAATAAGTAAATAAATAATATAATGTAATATAGTATAATAATAATTAAAAAAGAGTTTCAACTTTTGGTATACATGGGTTGATCACATTCTACTAAATCCAATTAGATCTCCCCAGAGAAACTGGGAAGGAAGAATTACAATAGTCTCCTACTAGCCACAGTTTCACTTTTTTTTTTTTGAGACAGAGCCTCAAGCTGTCACCCTGGGTAGAGTGCCATGGCATCACAGCTCACAGGAACCTCCAACTGTAGGCCCTTTAAAGTGGGGAGAGAGCAGCCAGCTACATGGGCAGTGGGGAAAAGGAGTTCTTAAAGCGTATAGTTAGGGCCAGGCGTCTCTACTAAAAATAGAAAAAAAAGCCAGGCATGATGGGCACCTCCTAGACCCAGCTGCTCAGGAGGCTGAAGCAAGAAGGATTACTTGAGCCCAAGAGTTTGAGGTTACTGTGAGCTATGACATCACAGCACTCTAGCCTGGAGCAACAGAGTGAGACTCAGTCTCAAAAATAAACAAACAAGTCCGGCGCCTGTGGCTCAAGTGGCTAAGGTGCCAGCCACATACACCTAAGGTGGTGGGTTCGAATCCAGCCCCGGCCCGCCAAACAACAATGAGAGCTACAACCAAAAAAGTAGCTGGGCGTTATGGCAGGCACCTGTGGTCCCAGCTATTTGGGAGGCTGAGGCAGGAGACCTGCTTGAGCCCAGGTTGGAGGAGCTGTGATGCCACAGCACTCTACCCAGGGGGACAGCTTGAGGCTCTGTCTCAAAAGAAACGAACAACAAAAATAAACAAACAAATTAAAACAACAAAGAACATAGTGCAGAGCCCCAAAGCCCAAGCAAACTTCCTTGATAGTAAAACAGCCAGAACTGGGACTGCTGATAAATAATAAAAATGGTGATCACCATTAACTGCAACCACTCCCAACCTTATGACAAGGTTTATTGTTATTTTACACTATGAACATTAGGTGAATATGTAAACATAGAAATAACTACAACGTTATATTAAAAGTTTGATATATAAAATATAAAAAACACATAATTCAATACATAATCATACAATAGCTACTATATAATATAAAGTGAAAACTATTATATTGTAATAAGAAACAAAAAATAATAAATATTATGACACACTTCATAATATACTATGAACACATTAGCATATAATGATATGCCTACAAAATTATACTGTATAAAACTATAGATTTTTATGACCTACAATCTCATAATTTATCAAATGTAAAGTCATCACATAGTAAAATAAAACAGTACTTTTGAGATTCATCCATGTTGTAGCCAGCATCAATATATCATTTCCAGGCTCTGCGCCCGTAGCACAGTGGTTACGGCGCTGGCCACATACACCAAAGCTGACGGGTTTGAACCCAGCCCAGGCCTGCTAAACAACAATGCAACCCCAACAAAAATATAGCCAGGCGTTGTGCTGGGCACCTGTGGTCCCAGCAACTTGGGAACTGAGGCAAGAGAATGGCTTAAGCCCAAGTGTTTGAGGTTGCTGTGAGCTGTGATGCCACAGCACTCTACCAAGGGCAACATACTAAGACTCCGTCTCAAAAAATAAAAGTGTGGTACGTTCAGACAATGGAATATTATGCAGCACTAAAACAAAGAGCTATTAAGCCATGAAAATACATGTGAGAAATTTAAATCCACAGTACTAAATGGAAGAAGCAAGTATGAAAAGGGTACAAACTGTATGGTTCCAACTACATGACATCTGGAAAAGGTAAAACTATACACGTGGTAAAAAGCTGCAATGGGTCAGCAGGTAGGAGGGGATGAAGAGGCAGACACACAGGAAGTTGAGGGCAGTGAAACTGCTCTTTATGCTACTGTGCTGTTGGCTATATATCATTATTCATTTGTCCCAACCCATAAAATGTACAACAAACAGTGAACCCTAATGTAAACTATGGCCTTTGGGTGATAATGAGTGTTAGGGTGGATTTCATCAATGGCAACAAATGTACCACTCTGGAAGGAAATGTTGATTATAGGGGTCAGGGGATACATAGAAAAATTTTATTTTCTACCAGACTTTACTGTGAAGCTAAAACTCTCTTAAAAATAGTCTTTTAGGCTCGGAGCCTGTGGCTCAATCGGCTAAGCCGCCAGCCACATACACCTAAGGTGGCAGGTTCAAATCCCCAGCCAGGGCCCACCAAACAACAATGATGGCTGCAACCAAAAAAAAAAAAAAATGGCCGGGCGTTGTGGCGGGTGCCTGTGGTCCCAGTTACTTGGGAGGCTGAGGCAGGAGACTCACTTGAGCCCAGGAGTTGGAGGTTGCTGTGAGCTGTGAAGCCATGGCACTCTACCCAGGGGGATAGCTTAAGGCTCTGTCTCAAAAAAAAAAAAAAGTCTTTTAAGCAGGGTGCAGTGGCTCATGCCTGTACTCGGGAGGCTGAGGCAGGTGGATTGCCTAAGCTCACAGGTTCAAGATCACCTAAGCTAGAGCATGACTCTATCTCTAAAATAGCTGGGCACCTCTAGTCCTAGCTACTTGGGAGGCTGAGGCAAGAGCATCGCTTAAGCCCAGGAATTTGAGGTTGCTGTGAGCTATGATGCCACAGCAGGGATGACAAAGTGAGACTCTGTATTGAAACAATAAATAAGAGAAATAACTGAAAGTTGTTTACAATAAAATGTGTTCCCATCCAGGAGGCTAGGGAATGCAGAAGATAGTTAACTTATGACCAATAAATAATATGTGTATTAACAGTAAGACCCCCTTGGACTCTGCCTGCTCTACTCCCATAAGTCACTTCATCCTCCTATAATTCCATTTTATAGGTGATGCAATTGAGGCCCAGAGGAGGTTTCTGGACAGGCCCAGGGTGGATCAGTATTGGCACCAAGATTTGAACCCACATCCATAGCTCTCACTGTTCTGCTTGCATCAATCCTGATGTAGAAAATGGGAAGCTCAACTGTGAACTCCTGGGGCCCACAGATCCTCCCTGGCCCACCCTGGGTCTGTAATTCCCTCACTAGGAGGGAAGGGTTTATGATGCTGGACTTCATCCTGCATCCCTGTCTCCCAAGGTTCCTGCCCATGAAATCATGAAGAAGAAAAACTGAGAAATTTGTAGTAGTCACAGGTGACTAATGAAAAGCAATGTGGGTAATGGGGAATCAGCAGTTATTGTGTTAGCGGGGGCTGACAGGGAACCAGCAAGTACAACCAGGATTTAATGGAGGGGTGAGACACTGTGGTAGTGGTTAATGGACACCAACAGACATTTGGTTGGTAGTTAATGGGGGTTCTATGAAGAAGGGAAACTAGAGGCTACAAAATACAGATGAGAAATGTGAAGATTATGGTTCATTATCCCCTCATACTATTAAAAACAATTTAACTGAGCATTAATATTCCCAAACTCATGAGGGGATAATGACTCATGTAAGTCATTATCCTTACATGAGGGGAGGAAGGAAAGTTAACAGCATGTGCCATATTGGGGGACATCACCACATACTATATTAAGGAGTTATAGACACCACTAGCTGAGTAATGAGAGATAAGTGGTCATCACTGTGATGGACAAAAAATGCAGGGGACCACAAGATGTCCTGCTGAAGGCAAACAAAAGTATCAGGAGAAAATAATGGTTGGAGTAGGTGGGATATGTCCCCCATTCTGAGAGTTGTAATAGGTGTTCATCAGTCACTGGAGTATAGAGGTTACCAGACAGTGCACAAGTAGTATGAAGCAACAGACATTATGCTGGAGCAAGGTGACTGGAGAAGAGATAAAGGGATCTCCAGACACTATTTCTCAGAGTTCATCAAAAGGGATACACATAGGAGTAAGGTAAAAGGGGGTAAATGAAGAATGCTCAGACACTGTTCTGGGGTGGGACGAGAAGAGAAAGGGAGAAAGGGATGATCTCCAGACATGCTCTGGAAGTCAGGTAACATTCTCCAACACTGGGGATAATAGTGGGTCACAAAACCTCCTGAATTGGGGGAATAATTGTGAAGCCACAGATTACTGGATGAGACAAAGGGAGGATAAAGCTGGGTCAGCAGACATTGTTCTAAGATGAGGAACCGCGTATGGTGGATCATCAGATATCGTAAAGGGATGAGATCGAGGAGAGCTAATGATGGATCAGCAGACATTGAGCTAAGGTGGGGGCGCTTGGTAATAGGATGCATCACCAAGAACTGCTCGATTAGGGGTTGGGAATTAAAGGGGAAGCCCTGGTCCTGCTCTCTTGACTAGGTTCTGTCCCTTGGCCTCCATCGCTACCTCCCCATCTTGCTCTTCACAGAGGCAAGACCATCTCTGCACAACTCAACTATTTCCCACTCCCAGAACTGCCAGTGGACTGACAGACAACCTTTTTGCTGGTATCAAAGGAGCCCAAAGTAGCTCAGCATTCACCAGACCAGACCATGTGCCAGCATCTGTAAGGACACTGTTGCTTATCTAGAGTTGGACACTCATGGCCAAAGAAGACCCACCTCTTGGCCCCTCCATACTATTGACTTCAGGCAACTCTCTTTTGGTAGGATAAGCAAGTGTGTAGGTTGGGTTTAGGGAAAGTAGGAACCTGTCAAAGTGTAATTGGGACAGGAAAGATCTGTACATTTTGGAGAAGAGTGACCAGTGATTTTGCAATCACTTTGAGCTGTGGGATTTTTGAATCATGGCAGAGAATCCTGAAAGCAAGCATCCACATGGGATTTCTCATACCTCAATTATCAATTCTTTAAATGGGATGGCATCAGGCTAAAAGGTTTACAACAACTTTTGACCTTTAGGGCCAGAAAGGGACACAGCCCAGGTATAGTCTGGAGGTGAAAAAGCCTGGTGTGTTTCAAACAAGTTGGTACTCTCTATTAGGGCATCTTATGCTGCCACAAAGAAACAGAGGGAAGTGACATGACGAGCAGGGGTCATTACTCTATATATGCATTTATGGAATTTTTGCTGTATGGCTGACGTGAGTCTAGGCTCAATGTTGAACAGGGAAAAATGTTCCTGTGTGGAAGCCACAGACAAATAAGCAAAATATACAAAGCATCATGGTGGTAATTGCTGTGAAGTATAAAGGAGGAAGGGTGCAGGGCTGGAATTTCAACCCAGTAAGGCAGAGAAAGGCAGAAAAGGCCTGTGAGGAGGTGTCATGGAAAGAAAGACATGAGGGAGCAAGCCACACAAATATAGCAAAGAAGTGCTCTTTGCAGAGGTCACTCAAATGCAAAGGTCCTGAGGTAGGAACTGAATGGACCTGTTTGAGACACATGGGGGAAGATGGACATGAGTAGAGAGTGAACATATGTTAGTGTTGGTTTCATCATGAGTTACTAATTTGTTATTATGAAAGTCATATCATTAAGGAAGGCAAATGAGTTGGAAGAACTGTGACAGTGGAAGAGAGACCTCAGTTGACAGGTGACCTGAAAATCCTTACCTCAGGAGTTTCCCTAAGGGTGGTAGGAATTTACTGGACTTTGTGCCGCAGGTCAAAAGACAATGTACTGATGGCCTGGGAGGCTCAGAGACATTACTGGTGGCTTATGGGAATGGCTGTAAGTCATGATGCTAGATGACAGTGGAAGTCAACAGACTGAGTTTTGTGTCAGTATAAATAATATTTTTATTGCAGTATCTCTTGATAAAAATATTCAGTAGCTCTTTCTTGATAAAAATATTAGGTATGCACAACTGTGTTAGATTCAAAAGAAGAATGAAAAATCACCACAATTCTGTTAGACAATGTGTTGAACAACAAAGAACTCACAGAATTTAGGATTTATTGCCTACGTATAGTTTATGTTCCTTTACCATTCAGTTTGTAATTGGCACTGTACCTATTCCACAGGAAACAGGATTATCATAAACACAATATAATCTTTCTTATAAAGGATTTGGTGGCAGGGCATGATGGCTCACACCAGTAATCCCAGCACTCTGGGAGGAGAGGCAAGTGGATTGCCTGAGTTCACAGGTTCAAGACAAGCCCGAGCCAGAGCGAGACCTCACCTCTAAAAATAGCTGGGTATTATGGCAGGTGCCTGTAGTCCCAGCTACTTGGGAGGCTGAGGCAAGAGAATTGCTTGGGCCCAAGAATTTGAAGTTGCTGTGAGCTCTGATTCCATTGCACTCTATTCAAGGTGACAAAGTGAGACTCTGTCTAAAAAAAAAAAAAAAAAAAGAATTTGGTAACAGTGATCCCTTGTAGTTTTTGTGAGAAGGCTTTTTCTTTCTTTCCTTTCTTTCTTTTTTCTATTCTCTGAGAAGGCTTTTTCTAATCTACCCAGTTGACTCAGTTCCTTCTCAGGATGTATGTTCTAAGGTTTAATGAGGCTAGTGACAATGTGGGAACTTCCTTTGCCTCATTCAGTGTTTTCTTAGATATCCTTTTCTGAACAGTGATGTGTGACATTCTGATGTACACATTTCCACTTTAAAATAATATCCTGCTGCATGGATTCAATAGTGCACTATCAAACCTGTTCTTGGTGAGATTTTCTTACTCTGTTTCTCTCAAGCATGAATACTCTGATGCATGTTGAGCACTGATTTCTGAAAGAAGCCTTTCCCACCACACATAGGGTTTCTATCCTTTGTGTGTTGTCTGGTGTTTATTCAAATTTGACTTGTTGGTAAAGGCCTTCCCACACTCAGCACACACATAAGGCTTCTCTCCTGTGTGAATTCGCTGATGCACTTGGAGCTGTGATTTCTTAGTGAAAGACTTCCCACAGTCACTGCATTCATAAGGTTTCTCCCCAGTATGAATTCTATGATGTGTAATCAACTCTGCCTTCCTTCTGAAGGCCTTCCCACATTCAGAACACATATAGGGCTTTTCTCCTGTATGAGTTTTCTGGTGTTTACCTAGACTTGACCTAACAGTAAAGGCTTTCCCACACTCAGCACACACATATGGTTTCTCTCCTGTGTGAATTAGTTGATGTACCCGGAGCTGAGACTTGGAGGTGAAGGATTTCCCACAGTCACTGCATTTGTAAGGTTTTTCCCCAGAATGAATTCTCTGATGAGTAATAAAGTTTGACTTTTGGATGAAGGCTCTTCCACACTCAGTACATACATATGGTTTCTCCCCTGTATGAATCTTCTGATGCACAGTGAGTATTGATTTCTGGTTGAAGGCTTTCCCACATTCGTGGCATTTATATTGTCTCTCTCCAGTATGAATTTTCTGGTGTATATTGAGATTTGATTTCTGAGTGAAGGCTTTTCCACAGGTACTACATACATAAGGTTTCTCTCCAGTATGGATTCTCTGGTGTGTAATCAAATCTGACCTGTGAGTAAAGGCCTTTCCACATTTAGAGCACACATAAGACTTTTCTCCTGTGTGAGTTTTCTGATGTGTAATGAGATTTGACCTGATAGTGAATGCCTTTCCACAGTTATTGCACTTATAGGGTCTTTCTCCTGTGTGAATTCGTTTATGCACATGGAGTTGTGACTTGGAAGCAAAGAATTTGCCACAGTGACCACATTCATAAGGTTTTTCTCCAGTATGAATTGTTTGATGTACAACCAGGTGTGCCTTCCGTATGAAGGCCAATCCACATTTCATGCACACATATGATTTTTCTCCTGTGTGAATTCTCTGGTGCACTGTGAGTGCTGACTTCTGAGTGAAGGCTTTTCCACAGACACTGCATTTGTAAGGTTTTTCTCCAGTGTGAATTCTCTGATGTATAATCAAATCTGACCTGTATGTAAAAGCCTTTTCACATTCAGTACACATGAAAGATTTCTCTCTAATTTTAACTTTTGCATGTGTAATGAGGTTGGAACTACTAATGAAGACCTTCTCATATTCGGTATGTATATAGGGCCTTACTCTTGTGTGAATTTGTTGATGCAGCTGAAGTTGTGACTTGGAAAGGAAAGACTGCCCACCGTTACTGCAGTCATATGTTTTTTGTCCAATATGAATTCTTTGATGTGTAATCAATTGAGTCTTCTGGATGAAGGCCTGTCCACATTGCATCCATATATAGGATCCCTTACTTGTATGAATTTTCTCATGTACCCTGAGCATGGACTTTTGTGTAAATGCTTTACCACAGTCTATGCATTGAGAATGTCTCTCTCCATTATGAGTTTTCTCACATATAGTGAGATCTGAGTTATAATGGAAACCTCTCCCACATTCACTGAATTCAGAGAGCTTTTCTCTGGTATGAATTTTTTGTTGCCTGAAGAGAGAAGATACTTGGCAAAAGGATTTTCCACATTTATTGCCGGTATAAGGTTCTTCCTTAGTATGGGTTTTCTCACGTGTAATGAGTTCTGACTTCCGAACAAAAGCCTTTCCACATTCAACACATATGTACAATTTTTCTCCTGTCTGACTTTTCAGATATACCTTCAACTGTAACTTCTGGGTGATGATCTTTTGAAATCTAGTACAATTGTCAGACTTCTCTCCAGTATGTATTTTCTGATTTGGGGAAGATGTTTGTTTATAACTTAGCATTTTTCCACATTGGTTATGGTCCAGTAACTTTTCTCCTGTTGGAGTACACTCATGGTCAGTAGAGGAAGAAATTTAGCCATTTCAATAATCTTTACATTTTAATATTCTTTATTAGTTTGATTATAATGGTATAAAATCTAAATTATGCTTCAAATATTTCCAAATGCATTCCATTGACCGGTTCTTTAGAAAATGAATGTTCTGGCTCAGTGCCCAATAGCACAGTGGTTATGACACCAACCACCACATATATCAAGGGTGGCAGGTTCGCATGCAGCCCAGGCCAGCTAAACAACAATGACAACTGCAACAAAAAATAGCCAGGTGCCTATAGGCCCAGCTACTTGGGAGGCTGAGGCGAGAGAATCACTTAAGCCCACGAGTTGGAGGTTGCTATTAGCTGTGACGCCATGGCACTCTACCAAGTGTGACATACTGAGAATCTGTCTCAAAAACCAAAAAAACAGGGGGTGGCACCTGTGGCTCAAAGGAGTAAGGTGCCAGTCCCGTATACCAGAGGTGGCAGGTTCAAACCCAGCCCCGGCCAAAAACTGCAAGGAAAAAAAGAACAAACAAACAACAACAACAACAAAAATGAAACGTTTGAGCTCACATGAATTATTTTTCTATGGGGCTCACGTGAATTTTTTTTTTTTTTTAAGACGGAGCCTCAAGCTGTCCCCCTGGGTAGAGTGCTGTGGCATCACAGCTCACAGCAACCCCCAACTCCTGGGTTCACACGAGTCTCCTGCCTCAGCCTCCCAAGTAGCTGGGACCACAGGCACCCGCCACAGCGCCTGGCTATTTTTTAGTTGCAGCCACCATTGTTGTTTGGTGGGCCTGATGCCTTAGCCGC
This sequence comes from Galagoides demidoff, assembly GCA_963574575.1. NCBI lineage: Eukaryota > Metazoa > Chordata > Mammalia > Primates > Galagidae > Galagoides > Galagoides demidoff. The sequence goes on from CAUYQV010179720.1 coordinate 19,046, forward strand.
TTGAGCCACAGGCACCAAGCCACGTGAATTATTTTTCTAATGTACTTATATTCATAATGCCTCTTATAGTCAATATGTTCTTAATGAAAGCAACATCATTGAAATATTTATTTTATATTTGCTGATAGGTCTCTATCTGGTCACCAATCTGCCACAGTTCTTCTAGATTCAAATACGACTAATATCTCCGTTATCACTTTCCCTTTTAATGTAAAAAGAAGCCGGCTCGGTGCCTATGGCTCAAGTGGCTAAGGTGCCAGCCACATACACCTAAGGTGGCAGGTTCAAATCCAGCCTGGGCCCACCAAACAACAATGATGGCTGCAACCAAAAAATAGTCAGGTGTTGTGGTCCCAACTATTTGGGAGGCTGAGGCAGGAGACTCACATGAGCCCAGGAATTGGAGGTTGCTGTGAGCTGTGATGCCACAGCACTCTACCCAGGGGGACAGCTTGAGGCTCTGTCTCAAAAAAAAAAAAGAAGCCTTTTTTCCAGAGATTTCATGCTATAGGTTTGGAACCCAAATGTCCCGTCTCAAAGGAGAAACAGGTGAATTTAGCTCAAAGAACAGCTAGCAGAGGTAGGGTGGAGAAGTTCAAATGGCTCACCCAGATTAAAGACAGAGAAAAGAGTGCGAGTGAGTAATGTGATGAGGAGGGGAGGGATAGTGTATTGATAGGAAACATTCTAGGATATAATTCAGTAGTTAGAAGAAATGAACTAGATAAAATAAACTAGATGGTGCTCTCTGTGTACCACAGAGAGACCCCTGTCAGCAGGGAATCGCTCAACCAATGCTAGAAGAAAATGTCAGGAAGAGTGATTTATAATGTGAAATATAGCAAAAAGCCATTCCCCTGCAGCTAATTGATATTGGCCCCCAATTCATCAGCTAGATGAACAGCATGGAACATTGGGGAAAAGTCAGAAATTTCAAGGCAGTGCCTGTGGAGAATATGGAAAAGAGTCTGATCAGATATAAAGTTATGGGTGGTGCCCATAGCTCATTGGGTAGGGAGCCGGCCACATACACCCAGGCTGGCGGGTTTGAATCCAGCCCCGGGCCAGCTAAACAACAATGACAACTGCAAGAAAAAAGTAGCTGGGTGTTGTTGTGGGCGCCTGTAGTCCCAGTTACTCGAGAGGCTGAGGAAAGAGAATCACTTAAGCCCAAGAGTTTGAGGTTACTGTGGGCTGTGACACCATAGTATTCTACCAAGGGTGACATAATAAGACTATCTCAAGAAAAAAAAAAGACATAAAGTTATGAGGCATTGTATAGTGACAAAGAAATAAAAAGGGATTAAGAAGAGTAGGAATGTGTAACACAAAGAATTTTGAAAGAAAGCAGATCTATGAATGCCTGAATGTATAAAGGACTCTAGGACTATAGGAAGGTAGGAAAAAAAGAACGTTAGAGAAAATCAAGCAAGAAAGAGGCACGCTGGCACATGATTCAGAATCCAAAAAGCCAAGGAAGAAGACAGAAATGACAAAGGTCATCCAGGTAGAAGACATTTAGTGATCTGAGAGGCCAGTGCCAAGAATTCTCAAGGAATATACAACATTTAGAACCTGCCAGAAGAGTCATCTTAGTAGCATTTCAAAGGTTCTACTCTTTTCAAGACAGATTTTCTCCCAATTCCCACCTAGGTCACACTTGCTCACCTGGACAGCTCTGATGTGGATTCTCACCCTGCAGTGCCCATGGCTCCTTTCCTTGCTCTAACATGCCAGCCTCTCCTTCAGGAAGTTGATACCCTGTACATGGGAAATGACAAAGGAGTAGGTCAAACTAATTATGTTTTACAGCCCAATCAATAAAGTCTTATTGTTCAATGAGGATTTGTTCTTTAGAAAAGTAGCCACATATCTCCAAGTATAAAGTAATATTCGAGTGCCCTAAAGAGTTAAACAATCCTGGCCAAAAATCAAGGATAAAACCATTACCTATTGAAGATGCTTTCATCTCTTAGTGAGGCTTCCTTTCAGACACCAAGGTGACTGTGCTTACCTACTGACAGCAGGTGGCTGTAGGTCTCCAGCATCACATCCCAGTAGAGGTTTCTCTGAGAAGGGTCCAGGTGCTGCCATTCCTCTCTGCTGAAATCTATAGCCACATCCTTGAAGGACACTGATCCCTGTAAGGGGACATTCTTGTTCAATGTGAATAGTTAGCTTTGGGGGATGGAGAGACAATTACTCCAAAATATGGAACACGGGTTTTGTTGTTGCTTTTAATTTACTTCTTCTTTTTTTTTTTTGAGAAAGAGCCTCAAGCTATCCCCCTGGGTAGAGTGCTATGACATCACAGCTCACAGCAACCTCCAACTCCTGGGCTCAAGTGAGTCTCCTGCCTCAGCCTCCCAAGTAGCTGGGACTACAGGCACCCGCCACAGCACCCGGCTATTTTTTGGTTGCAGCCATCACTGTTGTTTGGGGGGCCCGGGCTGGGGATTCGAACCCGCCACCTTAGGTATATGTGGC
>CAUYQV010179725.1:0-100781 GCA_963574575.1 Galagoides demidoff
TTGATACAATGACTAAGCAAATGACATGAAATTTATGTTAACCAGCTTGATGAAAGTATTTCAAATTGTATATGAAAACAGTACAATGTACCCCACGTTTGCATTAATGTATACAGCTATCAATTAATAAAAAAAAAAAAAGAAAAAAAGAAATCTCCCAAATCCTGCCTCCTTCCAAAGAATGGCAGACACTCACTGTAGTCAGAAAGGGGGACACCGGGTCAGAAGCCTGGCTCTGTCACTCCCCTGATAGAGATTTAGAGGTTAACCCTCTTGCCTTGTATATCTTATCTAAGAAATGGGTTATATGACAAAACTTAATCTGTCCCACAGGGGTAGGCTATGAGATGGATTAAATAAGACAATGCCGGCACTGCGATTAGAATAGTGCCTGACTCCTAAGAAGTTCTAGAGGTAAGTGTTGTGGTGGCATAAATAGTTGTATTTATGGTAGTAATAGTAATAATAGTAATAACGATATTCTCTACAACAGTGGTTCGCAACCTTCCTAATACCGCTCTGTATTTTCATTGTTACAAAGGGGTCGCGACCCACAACCCACTGACCCACAGGTTGAGGACTGCTGCTCTAAAACACTGAGATGAGGAATAAAGGAGGGAAGGTAAAGACACATTTTCAAAGTTCATATTGCAATTTGGTGCGATTGCCATCTATAAAGGACATCACTTCCTCATCAAAAGTAGATCAAATCCTTTTATGCACTCAGTAATATTTTTTTAAGGTACACAATAATAATTCTTGTGTATCAAGAACTACGCTAAACATTTATGGGCATTAAGTAATTTAATCTTTATAACAACTTTTCAAAGTAGATACTACTAAGTTCACTTACCGATGAGGAAATAGAGTTTCAGAGACATTAAATCATCTGCTCAGGACCACACAACATAGCCACCAGCTGTGGCACCAGGATATGAACTTTAATTTGTTTATTACTTAGTAGTGCACCCCTTCCACTAGACTGAAAGAGCTTTGAGGCAAGACAGTACATCTGTGGTGGTCATCATTGTAGTCATAGTCTGTATGTTGTCAGAGCACAGTGCACAGCCAGCAACAGGGAATTTTGGAAAGTGTGGGGAAAAAAGAATGAAGAAATGGAGGAATAAATCCAGAGCATACACTCTTAACCAAAATGTGTCTCTTACTTATCTCAAAGGAATGATATTTTTGTGGAAAACAGTGTTACGCTCTGAATGAATCTTTCAAAATGCATGTGTTGAAAACTTAATCTCCAATGCAGTAGTGTCAAGAGGTGGAGCCCACTGGCAGGTGTTCCAGTCATGAGGGCTCCACCCTCCAGGGGCTTCTGTTCTGCTGTATGAGGACTTAACATTCATCCTCTCTGGCCCATCCTCGTGAGTGAGCAATAAGAAGGCCCACACCAGATGCTGGTCCCTTGATCTTGGAAATCCCAACCTCCAGAACTGTTCTTTATAAATTGCCCAGTCTCAAGTGTTCTGTTACAGCAGCACAAAGAGATGAAAACATATATCACTGGAAAAATTAGATGCTGATTGAGACATTATATAATAATAATACTTGCTATTTACTGAGTGCCTATTATCTCCATTTTCCCTGTACAATACTTTAGTCCTTGATCCACTCATTCATTTACTCAACAAATACTTACTGAGTACCTTCTTGCATCATACTCAATAGCTTTTTCAAAGGACCCCAAAGAGCCACCAAACAAAATAAATGGCAGTAACTGCTCTTGCTGTTGATTATCTTTCTGTGCTCAGTAAGCAGAAAAAGTCCCCCCAAAAGTATGCACATCCAAATCCCTGGAACCTATGAATATGTGACCTTACCTGGCAAAACAGACATTGTAGATATAACCAAGGCTAAGGACATTGAGACAGCGGATTAGCCTGGATTTGCCAGGTGGGCCAACCCAGTGGCATGAGGCCTTAACCAAGCCTCCTTTCTGCTGAGGTCAGAGGTAGAAGACAGACAGAGGGATGAGCATGGCTGACTTTGATGAGAGAAGAAGGGGCCAGGAGCCAAAGAATGTGGGCAGTCTCCATAAGCTGGAAAGACAAAAAATAAATAATCCCGTAGACCTCCAGAAAGGAATACAGCCCTGCCAATACCTTGGTTTTGCCCAGCGAGACCCAGAGCTATACAATAATAAACTTCTACCTTGAAGCTGCTGAGTTTGCAGTAATTTACTACAACATTAGTAGAAAAGTAGTACAATGTGCAATGACAAAAGAAGGATTCTCAAGCTTCCAAATAATAAGGAAATTGATTTTTTAAAAGTATTTCAAGGGTATTAACTTTTATGCCTAAAAACTGGCAACGGCAAGAATGCAATGAATAATAAAATAAATATTAGTATTGGATACACTTGGTACCAGCTGCAAAAATACCCATTACATGTATCACGTTGCAAATCTTCCAAAATCAATACACAGCATTAGTGGATTAAAGCGATTTCCCTTACCAGTTGGGGTAGATGGTCCTGTCTTATAACCAATCAGCAGAACTTCAAACTGCTCTCCACGATCTGCATCAATCACTTGAGCTTCATTTTTTGACTTAAAATATTTTCATTGGTCACATCTATAAATTTGCACTTTCAGAATAATGTGTTTTCCATTCCAATCATTTCATCCCCCAGCAAGAAAAAGAAAGAAAGGATTGGAATTGTGCCAAAGAAGAAAAAAATTACTTTTCTTGCACTGGAGGAGTTTGTTAAAATGAAACATCCTTCCCAAGAAAGGAATACTAACACACACAACACAACATAATATGTATAAAGTTCTTTCATAATATTTTTTCTAAAGATTACTTATATTTTGAAAATTGCCTTTTATATCGCCCCCCAAGTGATGCTTCAAAAGATAAATTACCACTGAATAGTTACTTTATCCTTGCACTTCTAGCTAACTTACATATGCTTTTGTGACGTTATCTTGAGTCTAGGAAACTTACCAAAATAAAAGATCATTACAGTTAAAAGGAGTAATTTGTATGACTTAAAGAAGAGTTCATAAAGCCCCAGATTTTCCCGAGGTAACACACGTTATGTACATTAAAGGCCCATATTTGTGCTTAACAATTTGGGGGAAGGGAAGTAATTGGTTTAATATTTCACAAACAATAGATTCATTTTATGGGCACTCAATATATGCAATTTTAAATCCAAGCTTCTAAATACTCACTAGTCACTTCATTTTGTAATGAGAAATGAATACATCACGCTTTGGGGCCTTGGGTGGGGAGACGGGGGGAGAAGTGTATACATTTCTAAGAAAATGCGCCACGACTTTCCCCTCCCCAAAGAAAAGGGGGAGTGACTAAAGATAACGTTAATGGTGCCAGGGTGTTGGACTGTTGGAGAGCAGGTGTGTGCTATTGAATGGGCCTCTAGTGAATTGGAAGCTTTTAAAAGAGATTGATTCTCTTGCTTAACTAATTATTTCAAACATGCTTTTAAAGGTATTAATTACTTGTGGAAAAGAGTCTCCATTTGCTTCTAAATTGTTTCTTTGGGTGATTCTTTGCCTGCAAAAATGTCTGGGGTAAAAGTGAACATTCTGTCAGCATAATTTTAAATAAACTCTTTAAAATGTACTAAATACATTCTATTAGATAAAATGTTTTAAATAGTAATATTTTAAAGCTTATTTAAAATTACATAAAATATATTTAAATATAATTTTAAAATGTATACATTTTAAATTGTATGAAATATTGAGAGTTATCTGATTTATAAATAAAATATTTTATATCTCTATTTTACTCATTTAACATACATGTGTACATATAGTGCTAAATTGAATATTTCTTTTAAAAACGTCCCCTATCCCTTTCTTTTGTGCATGTGTATCTGTTACACAATGACATGAAAACTTCTACTCCTTAGTTTATCTTGCAGATTATGTAAATGATAATCAGACACTTATCAGTATCTTCACGGCCTTCAGTATCTGTTCTCAATGCCACAAAGTTGTTGGTTCATTGATTTTTGGGCCTGATCTGCTGAAGACATTTGAATCTACATCAAAAAAGCCTCTGTGGTTGGGCCAAAATATTTTTAAATACATTCCCCCTATCATGACCGAGGTGGACACAACTGTAGCCATCAGGATGTTAAGCACAATTGCACGTTGCCTGGTGACTTAATTCTTGCATTTTAGCTGCCTAAGATGTCCACGTGAAAAAATTTTGTAGCTCCTCCCTCACTCCCACATCCAGAGGACATTCTCACTGTACGCTGGGCACAGTTTCCAGTGACAAAGGCCATTTTGCCAATTTGCCATCTAGAGCTCAGACTAACGAGTCACCGATAGCAGAATAAAGAAACTCAATACCCTTGGCATTAAGGGTTGGTCATTTTAAATGTTCCTTGGTAATGCTATAAAGTAATAAAAAACATGTTTTTAAAAAGCCCACAGGCACCTTGATGCCTGAGCGACTACTTTATTTTAACCCAGCATCTGCCAAAATTTGTAGAAATATCTTCCCTGTGCCAAGATTTATATATATATAAAAATATAGCTGCATAAACATTTTGAAACAAAAAAAGAATACCTAAAAAAAAGTAATTGGATCAATTTGACTCACTCTAACTTTGTTAGACTTGTAATAATACTATACAGTCTCCACCATCATCAATTCAGTGTTTTCAAAGCTTCACTGCTGATGTGGGATATATAGATAAGCGAAACACAGAAGGGGGGAAAGCTACATCAAAATTGCATCTTTGGTTGACCCCAACGCATTTAAATACATTGGATGAATATCTAATTGTTAAAACCAACACAAAAGACTGAGTCTTTTTTTCTCAATGTTCCCAACAGGATAATGTAGTGTAACAGTTTATAAACACAAGGCAGGAATTAAAATTAAAAACTACCCCAGGTCAGAAATGATATCACTTTATAATTAGAGAAAAAAACTACTTGTACTCAGTGGAGATTAAGGGGATGGTGTCTGAAAATGTACATAAGAGCGACAAAAATAAACAACTTCCACAGTCTGGTGGCACAATTCTGTTCCCTTGTGATAGAAACACAAAAAGGAGTCTCTAACAAGCTCCAAAAATATGTGTACGTGTATTTTAAATAAAATTTAGCTTTCCAGCCAACTATAATTTTTTCTGCTGGAAATAATGAACTAACGTAAAAATGATATAAGGACGTGTGTAAAAAGGACATTTAAGTGAAACAGGTTGAAGAACTCCATACATTTATGGAGATTAAATTAAAGCCGGACATGTAGGATCTAGAGATAAAACAATTTGGGGGTGGTTCCTTCTCAAGGATGCTTTGGGCTTTATCAGAAACCAGGCTTGCATAACTAACAAGTGTCAGGACTATCCCTGGCTCTGAAACAGGAGTCCCAAGCAGCCCCTTGTAATACATATATGCTCAAAACTCATTACTTTTGATATGCCTTGTTCTTGAACTAAATACAATAGAAATTCTTCCCCGGGGTGCATGATATACATGAAAAAGTACAACTTCTTTTTAAAACGCCATTAGAATATTTTATTGTGTGTGGACATACACTCTTGTTACTCCCAAATGCTATTCTATTGAGTACAGTTTATATTCACTGGCAAAGAAAAATCTCTGGGGAAGCCAGAGAGGGAATGCAATTTCTAGTAATAACAGCTCACAACAGTGAATACTCTCCACTTATCCCCACAATTTCCAGCTATTTTGGACTCCTTTCTGAATTAACCTTTCATATCAAAAGGAGCAATTCTGCACACTAGAGACTCCAGCACAATTTCATGCATAATTTATTCACTCAGCTCAACATTAAACGCACAGTCCTTGACTTTGTCAAGGTGGATTCTGTTGGCAGACTTCACAAGCAGCAAAACAGGAGAAGCGAGATCTACAACTCAACCTCCTCACCTATTCTGCCTGGTGAGAGATGGTGGGTGGGGGTGGTGGGAAGAGAAAAAAATAAAGCGAGATTCTAGTAGAGGGTGTTGTCATCGGTAGAGTCCCTAGCAAGTATTTTCACATACATTTTAGGGACATAGTAGTCTCTCAAAGGTTTGTTTTTGGTTTCGTTTTTTTAAGCCGAAAAAAATTAAAAGAAGCTTGTATTCTATTCCACCAACAAAGTTCTAGTGTGATTTGTTGCCTCCCTGACAATTCCACCACTGGTATGAAAATAATACTTTTATCCTGAGTTGCTTCGTAGGCACTGTTGGAAGAAATTACCCAAAGCTGTTATTCAAACAGACCCGCACATTAGCCTGAGATCACATCAGAAGGGCTCATTTTGGAAATTTAAATAACTCAGACTTTCCGGTGAGATCCCAAATCCCAGATTTGCACTCCCTGATTGACCTTCAGGAACATACACATTCATTTTCTCTTCCTAAACGGTTCCCATGAGCCCTCGAATGTGGGATCTACGCTAATACTTGTAAAAACAGAACCCTGCTCCACCATGAGACTGATCTTCGGCCTTTTCAGTACAAGATGAAGCTCAGGGTAGACAGAAGGTGCATTTTACCTCCTTCAGAAAGGCACTCTCATTCAGGGTCGTTGAATCCAGACACCAGAGTCCAACTACTGTCCAGGTCAAAGTTCAAAGAGCGTACATGGCTCTCTTCCTCAGTCTCATAGATGACAATTTTTGTCCATCCTGTAAAGTCAAGAGTTTTTTTCCCCGTTACTGATTACTATATTGTCTTTGTACTATAAGTACAGTTATCCCTTTATATCTGTGCAACTGGTTCCCAGACCCATCCACACCCACCCCCAGCCAGGATACCAAACTCCAAGGATTCTCAAGTCCCTGGTATAAAATGGCATACTATGTGAACACATAACATCCTCTCAGACACTGTAAGTCATCTCTGATACTGTAAAACTTAATGCAGTGAAAACATTATCTAAATAGTTGTTATACTGTATTGGTTTTCATTTATATTTTTTATTGTTGTATTGTTATTTTATATGTTTGGTGTTTCTTTCCAAGTATTTCCAATCCATGATTGCTTGAATCCATGGTTGCAGAACCCATGGCAAAAGAGGGCTGACTGTACTTAATACCTGCCAGCAAGGTCTCTAAGGGCTTCACAAGCATCCCTGAATTTATCCCAGGTAGCATCTCCACCAGGTAATCATTAACACGCTGCAGATGAAGAAACCGCAACCCAGAGCCCCAGTGACCATGCATCCTGCCTCTCCAGGCCTCAATTCCCTTGAAATGCAAATTGTGAAACTAAAGCAATAATTACATTGTAACATAGGAACAGACATTATGTGATTTCCCTAAACACATTAGACAAAGTGATTTGGTCCTTAAGTTTCACACTTGCTCATTAAAAATATCACTTTCCGGCAACAGCCTCATCCGACTTTCCAAACCCGCAGATGATACGAGGCCTAGGAGGGTACAGTGAGACGTCTTTGGAAATTCCACACATGCCAGAACTTTGCACACAGGATACTTTGGCAAAGGTCTTTATATCGAAACTTTGTTACCCAGCTGCCCCTGAAGTCTAGTTTAAAAGAAGCCCTATGCACAAAATGGGAGCCCTACCACAACTGAGCCTTACTTTTATAATTTGCCTTTAAATTTACTGCAAGACTGTGAAAATTAAATGCCTCTGGTACCGTCGAAGTAGCTCACTGAGAGTATCGCAGTCCTCCTTAGGTACTGTTCCTGCAGCAGTCTTTTTATTATCTTGAGACAGTTTCTGGATTTGGACCAAATCATTAGAATCTGTGAAGACTCAGAGGTGCGGCAGATTTTCAGTTTATGACCTTTTCAACCCCAGAGACATTGATTTGCATCCTGATTATGACATATCAAATGAAGTTTAGAAGCCTCATTTTGCTCTGGATTCCATTTACAACCCCCTCCCCCTCCCCCAAGCTACCATGCAATTTGAGGTGATTGGCAGGTGATGGGAAGAGCACAGGGCTCATCAAGCACCTGGATCTCAAGAGCCTGTGGCTGGGCACCCCTCCCACCTGGAATCCTCAGACAGTTCCACCTCCTATATCTCACTTATTCCTGAGGACCATGAAAACCCACCGCATTGACCTGTGACTTTAAATCCTAGAGCAGAATCTCATGCTTCCAGAGTGACAGGCTGGTCACCAAGCTTCTAGAATTCTCTTTATCAGAAGCTAAACTGGGTCTCTTCTCTACAGATGATGGAACCATATAAACTTAGAAGAATGTCAGCTCTTTTGCCTTCCAACCTGGGGGCCTTAAGCATGTGTCTTAACCTTTTGGCCCCTCAATTTCCATGTTAGGAAACACGTTGGATCACATCTACTTTAGAAAATTGTGAGAATTTAATCAGCTAATGATTTTAAAATGCTTAACCCAGTGCCTGGCACAGAAAGGCACAGTATTCACAGGTGATATTTATCTGCTTTCTGTGTGTGATACCAATTTTAATTTTAATATCCACAACACATCTTTGAAGTGTTTGTAGTAATGCTTATGATACACATCTGGGCCCCAAACCCCAAATGTAAGTTACACGTGTAAATGTTACTCAACTGGTAAATGGGAAGCTTAAATTCGAACATGTGTCTCTTTGACTTCAAAGCTCAAAAGGTTTAAATCATCATACCCTGTTGCTATGCTTATAAATGAGTGCTAAAAAGAGCTTTGCAAGAACTTACTACTTACTGAGGAGGAATTTGTGAAGGACCATAAAACTTACCTTGCAACTAAAATACAGCTAATTCTCTACCGTTCATTCTTGCAGCATTTCCAAGAAACACTCCATAAAAGGGTTATCTAGAGGTTTGCTCCCTAAAGTAGATTGGTACTCCACCAAGATTGCCTTTTCCTGCTGGTGTACTCAGGTGCATCAAGAACCACTGCTAAGGGCTTACACCTGTGATCACTGCAGGCCACTCATCCTTGGCTGATGGACAGGAACTTGACCTCCCTGAGACAGACTACCAACAGGTATATTAGAGTTCACCAGAGAAACAAAACCAGCAGAATGCGTGTGTGTGTGCATTTGTGTGTATAAAAGGATTTGTTATACAGAATTGGGTCGCACAGTTGCAATTATGAAAATTGGCTAGTCTAAGTCTTTGGTGTGGACCAGCAGGCTGGAAACCCAGGGGAGCTGATGGTAGTCTGCAGGAGAATTCCTTTTTGCTCAAGGAGGCTAGTATTTTTGTTCTATTCAAGTCTTCAGCTGATTAGATAAGGCCCACTCCAACTATGGAGGACGTTTGTTTTGCTCAAGTCCACTAATTTAGAACACCAAACTCACCCTCCAAGTTGGCACATAAAATTAGTCATCATAGGAGGTTCTAAGCCCCTCCCCATTCAATTAGACTAGCTAAGACAAGATTCAAAGGGCCTGGACAGAACAAACCAGTGGGTTTAGGTTCCAAATTCCTCCCATCTTTGTGCATTAGACTGAGGGTGGATTTTACATGCTATCACACCTTTGTTTGGCCTTTTCCTCTTCAATGTGCTATGTCCATTTCTCTCTCTCTCTCTCTCTCCCCCTCTCTGTCACAGTTTTGTTGTAGGAGCTGTCCCTCAACAATCACATAAAACATGACCAAATACTTGCCTCAGGCTCTGCTTCCAAGAGAACCAAGTCAGGACACTCCCTGTTAGCTCTTGACTAGCTCCTGGACCACTTCACACCTTATACTTCACACTTACTCAACAACTCAGCCACAAAGCTATTTGTGTTCACCTTACCCAGTGTGTTCTCCTAATACAGATTATGCTATTCTAAATCATTTCAACTTTTGTTTGGAAAATTGCTCTTAATCACTCAATCCATTCTGACCCACAGAACTTTCATCTGATCGTGGGGCTCTGAGAGTCCAATCTGAAAACTAGTGCTTTAAAGAAATATCATTTACTTCTAAACTTCCATCACAGTTCTGTAACACTTACTGAAACTGCATTTACAATGAATAACAGTTACCTTGACCTTCATTTTAACTCTGTATTTGAGGTCCAGGATACAAAATGCCTTTCAAAATGCCTATTCTGTAGTAAGATACTTGTCTTAGTCCTATTTAGTGTTGCTATCACAAACAACAGTAAACCGCTTTATAAAGACAAGAGGTTTATGTGGCACATGATTCTAGTGGCTGGAAAGTTCAAGATTGAGCAGTTGTATCTGGCAGGGGCCTCAGATGCTTCAACTCATGGAAAAAAGTGAAAGGAGAGTGAGCACGTGCCAAGAGATCACTCAGCCAAAGAGGAAGCAAGAGAGGAAAACTAAGGAAGCCAGATTTTTTAACAACCCACTCTAGACTTAGCACAGTGGCTCATACCTGTAGTCCTAGCACTCTGGAAGGCTGAGGTGGGTGGATTGCTTGAGTTCAGGACTTCAAGACCAGAATGCGAAAGAGTGTGACCCTATCTCTAAAAATAGAGAAATTAGCAGAGCATGGGGCCACATAACTGTAGTCTCAGCTATCAGGGAGGCTGAGGCAAGAGGATAACTTGAGCTCAGGAATTTGAAGTTGCTATAAGCTATGATGCCATGGCACTCTAGACTGGGGCAACAGTCCAGATTCTGTCACAAAACAAAACAAAACAAAAACAACTCACACTAGCAGAAACTAATTCATTCCTCCATCATTTCTTTTTTCTTTTTTTGGCCAGGGCTGGTTTGAACCTGCCACCCCTGGTATATGGGGCTGGTGCCCTATTCCTTGAGCCACAGGCGCCACCCAACTAATTCATTCCTAAGAGAGCAAGAATTCAACTTTGAGGCAGGGCATTCATCTTCTCACAAGGGGTCCACCCCCATGATCCCAAAACCTCCCCAAAGGCCCCATTGCCCAACACTGCCACACTGGGGATTACATTTTATCATGCATTTTGGTAGGGCCAAACCACATCCAAACCAGAGCAATATTCAGGAAGTTTTTTGACTCCTCTTGAAAGGAGTTAATAAGAAAATGTCCTAAGCAGGAAACTTACCTAAAGCCAAACTCCACTCTAATGGTGTAGACTTGCTAAGCCATATCCTCTGACTTGTTTTCTCACCTACAATAACCCCCAGCATGGAAGTGCCAGGTTAACATAACCAAATACCTTAATAAGACTTTAAATCCTTTCACATGTTGAGCTCAACAACTTGATTAGCTGTATCTGATAAGTCATCCTTCCATGCAGAGTTAGAAAATAGATTTCATGTCATCTTGGGCCAATTGCAAGTTCTCACGTAAAGCATTACTTGGAAAGAAATCTAAGGATGTCTTCAAACTCAAATGGTAAGAGCTCTATGATCCACTAGTAGTTTTCAGCCACAGGTGCAAGAGTGTTGAGTGGTGTATGGTTAGACCGTTCTTCCCAAGCAACAGAAGCAGAGAGAAGAGGAGGGCCATAGAATAATGGCCCCAGTGACCAGGAAGTCCATGATGAAACCAACAGAGACAACATCACCAGATTTGTCCGGGTGTCTTTCTCCTCTATTTTCTCTCTCCATCTCCTGACTCAGCTTCAGTCTGTGAGGCTTATCCTCTTCTGGGGAAAGAATTGTGTCAGTTTACAATATCCCCGTTTTGGACTAAGGGGGATTTCTTAACATCCGTCTGTATGTATAACTCCAGAGAGGGACTCTGTTTGCCCCTTTTTGGGGGTCAGTTGTTGAGGCCAGAGGGACAGAAAAGTGTGACTGGTGGTCCAGATACAATTGGGTAAAGCCACAACCAAAAGGAAAAGGTGTGCTGTTACCTTTAGGGGGAGTGAAAACACAAAATCAACAAAAGTGCATCACAGGTAGTGCGTATATCATAGACTTCTAATCCTATGCCCCATCTTAAATTCCAGACATTGAAAGTATTAAACATACCATGCTCTCCCCTATTAATGTCAACCTCTGCTAAACAGCCTCCTCTATTCTTCTCTGCCTTTAACATTCTATTAACCATCATTCTAGGGCTAGGAATCTATAATCCTACTCTCCATCACCAAATAAAGAAATGATAGTTCCTTCTTTTGCTCCCTCATAGCAGTTTGTTGATCCCTCTATTCAACATTAAGTTATCTGACTTTCTATTATAGGTACTGCAACATTTAAGAATATTTCTGGCAGCAAGTGATTTCTTTTTCTAGTGGAATAAGCAGAAAGGGCTAACGTTCCTGAAAAGGAAAGAGTAATCTGGCTTCTAGTGCTCAGAAACATGACCGAAATCCAATTTGCTCTATCTCTGTTCTTGACTTGACTCATCCTGGCCTTCTTCTATGAGCTGAATTCATTAACAGACAGGCTCTGTCACAGTGGTGGCCAGATGGCTATACCAGATCTTTCCTTCATTTCCTCTCAGCTTTGTGTTCAAGAGAGGAATGAGGGTGTCTTCCCTGCAAAGCTGGAACAAATGTCATAGGTCCAACTTTGATTGGACAGAATTAGGATATATGCTCATTAACCAATCATTGTGGGTGAGTTAGGAGGATGCACTTATGAGCTGAGATAATTAGAACAAAGACCCTGGATCTGAGAGTGATGCCAACTCCTTCAAACCATGGGAGCTGAGAGTTTGGGAGTGTGTGTCCATCCAGAGAAAATCCAGGCTGTTCAGCAGATGAGATGATACTGGGCAGCTGAGAAACAACAAACACCCACTGCATTTGTCTCTATCCAGGGAGTTTTTCTATACTGAGCTCCACAATACTCTGGAGACCCCACAGAGACTTTTCTTAGGAAGAAAGTGTCAAGAACCTGAAAATTTGTGGTATTGGCCTCTTGCCCTTATTTCAACCCAAGTTATCTAACCCTTAATGTTACTATATCTATATAGTAAATATCTATCTATCTATCTATCATTTCTTTGGAAGCTTTTCTTTAAAAAATTATTGTTTAGCTTAAAAAAAAATTAAACCATTGTAACTGTCTCTGAGTCCATTGATGGCAGTCGCCTATGCTTAATTTGGGGCATACATGTAATTTTAACTTTCATCAGGCACCATTTTTGATATGTTCTTTTGCCATTCTCCCCCCTTTTTAACTTTGATTCTGTATTTTAGTGTTTGTTATACTTTATATTTTTGATCAGTTATCTATTAAAAGGATTTTAAAACAGATCATACCAAATTATTCTTTTTTAAAGGGCAGATTTAAAAAACATTTAAATGACACATTTGTCATTTAACAATTAGTGTGACTCAGACACAATCTGGAAAAGACTAGACTCTACTTTTCTTCCTCTTCCACTATTATTGGTTATTTGAGGAAAGGTTGTCACTACTTTGCTTCCCAAATTTTTATAATGCAGAATAGGTAAATGAGAAAAAGCAAAAGAATTGGAGGAAGATTTAGCCAAAAGCCTAGAATGATCTATTTCACAGAGGTTTATAAGCCACCTTGGATATTCCTAGAGTTGCATATTTGCTAAATTACTGAATAATATTGGCAGAGTTCTAACACGGGCACCCAGGAGTCCCAGTTCCTGGCTATTTCATCAAACATTAATCTAGGGATTGCTGTGTAAGGACTTTGCAAGTAAATTAAAGTTACTGACCAGTTGATGTAATGATAGGGAGATTATCTGGGTGCACCTCATGTAATCATGTGAGCCCTTTAAAACCACAGCATTCTCTCTAGGTCAGAGAGATTTGAAGCTTGAAAAGGACTCCAGGTGCTGCTGCTAACTTAAAGATGGAGGGAAGCCCATGAAGAGGGGTGTGGGCAACCCTAAGAAGCCCTCAGTCAACAAGCCAATAGCCAGCAAGGAAATAGGAAGCCCAGCCCTGTGACAGCATGGCCTGGATCCCGCCAACAACCTGCATGAGCAAAAGCAAATTCTTCCCCAGAACCTCCAGGTAAGATCTCAGCCAGGTAAGTACCATAATTTTGGCTTTTTGAGACCCTAAACAGGAAACCCAGTCAGACCTTCCTAGACTTCTGACCTAGGTAACTGGGAGGCCATCAGTATTATTTTAAGCATCTAAATTTGTATCTGTTACACAGCAATAGAAAACTAATATAGTATTATTATCCTATGATTTCTTCGTAACAGTATAGGGCAAAGAATTTGTGACTAAGATCATAAAAGAAAATATACCAACAGCAAAAATAAGTAAATGAGACTTCATTAAATTAAAAAGATTCTGCACAGAAAAGGAAATGATCAACAAGGTGAGTAGATAATGTACAGAGATGGAGGAAATATTTGCACACTATATAGCTGACAAAGGACTCAGATCCAGAATCTACAGAGAACTCAGATTTCCCAGAAAAAAGAAAAGCAATCCCCCAAAGTAGGCAAAAGACATGAACAAAAGTTTTTCAAAAGAATACAGACAAATGGCAAAAAAAAATGAAACAATGCTCAACATTACTAATCATTAAGGAAATACAAATTAAAGGCACAAAGAGATACCACCTTACCTCTTTCACAATGGCCATTATTAAAAGTCCAAAAACAACAGATTCTGGCATGGATGCAAAGAGAAAGGAATGCTTATACACTAGGAATATAAATTATAGAAAGGACTACAAATTAGTACAAGCTCTATGGAAAACAGTATGGAGATTCCTCAAAGAAATCAATGTAGATCTAGCATGGGGTCCGGCAATCCCACTGCTGGTTGTCTTTCCAAAGGAAATGAGGTCATCTTATCAGAAAGACACCTACACTTGAATATTTCATGCTGCACAGTTCACAATTATAAAGATACAGGATCGACCAAAGTACTCTTCATGAGTGGATAAAGAAAATGTGATATGTGATACACATATTTACATGACAGAGTACTATTCAGCCATAAAAAGGAACAATGTCATTTTCAGCAATGTGGAGGGAACTGGAGACCATTGTCCTAAATGAAGTATCCCAGGAGTGGAAATTCAAACACCATATGTTCTCACCAGTAAGTGGGAGCTAATACTTGGGCACTCAGAGGCACAAAGTGACATAAAGGACATGAGAAACTAAGAAGGGGGAGCAGGAATGTGAGTGTGGGATAAAAACTTACTTACTGGATACAGTGAACACTGTTCCGATGGTGGGCACACCAGAAGTCCTGACTTAAGCATTATACAAGATATCAGGTAGTAATAACACTTGTATCCCCTTAACAAATTAATACACACATACATGAAGCTGTTTTATCAACGTTCTTGCTGTAAACAATGCCAAGACCTTTGAAAACCACACAAAACACTTCTCAGCATTGTCTACTTAAAGCCTCTTGTTTTCCATCCTCCAGCAGAAGTTGCCCCCGGGGTATCAGTCCCTGGGCACATCTACTCTGTACTTCCAGGTCCTGACACTACAGAGAAAGCCCTCTCCTGACAAGCTGAGATGCACAGCGCACACTCTGGGTGTCAGAACTATTCCCTGCGTAGGCAACAGACTCAGAGGTGGAGGAAATACTGCTACACCTTCTTAGTACCTTCTTCTTCCTCCAGAGAGGGAGTTCCGCCAAAGTCTTCTGTGCTCCCCAGTGCGGCACTTACTAACGGTGGTTGTAATTGTCTGTTTACTGCTCTCTTCCCTGCACTAGGTTCTAATCCCCTGAAGACATCACCTGTTAGTACAGCAGTGGTTTTCCACCTTTCCTATGTCATGGCACACTCCAACCTATAAACTTCCACGGCACACTTAAATTATGTCGATTAAGAAAAAAAAGAATATACTTCCTGTGCTTTGAACTTCTTTTGAAAAATAATTTAATGGATCTTTAAAAAGTTTTGCAACACACCAGTGTGCCACGCACAATGTTTGAGAATCACTGTAGTAGGGCCTATGCTACTGGAATTCCACACATTTGTTAAATGAATCAATCCACAGTGCTCATCCTAAGCCTCTCCACAGTACTACACATCTTACTCCACATACTTCAACATAGATTAAAAAGATACCAAGTTGTCAATCTAAAGTGTAAGATCTGCAGTCCTCACTGTCAAATATATAACCAAATACTTCTGACCTGATTCAAAATGCTGCAGGAAAGTTGTTTTCTTCCTGGCTTTCATAATTTAAGAAGTACGAAGTAAAAAAGACAGAGAAAGCAAAATTCACTGCTCAATACATCTTTATTATATTTTTTTAATCTTTGTTGCTATAAGCTCAATCAATAAAAAGTTACCTAGTTACCTTTAGAATAATTTAAGCAAGTGACTACTTTTTTTCTATTCTGGACTTATTCAAATTAATTTGAAAGATTTTTTTTCTGTCTTCTCTTCTTCTTTGGCTGATGTACTCTGACATAAATTCGATACAAATATGGGTGGCTTGTTCAGAGGGGCAGACTAGAAATGTTAATTGGTCGATCAAAATAACAGCCTCATCCTAATTCTAGGCAGCTCTCATCCCTAAAAGAATCATGTTCCCAAATTCCTATCAATTTAAAAATAGAATTCCAGCGTCTTTGATCGAGGGTGCCAGTTTGCATTATTTTTCCATTTTATAAAACTTATGGTTGGGGGGGTGGCACCAGCCTCATATGCCGGAGGGTGTGTTCGAACCCACCCCCAGGCAAAACAACAACAACAAAAAAAAACTTATGGTTGGAAAAAATGTACATTGCACAAAAATGTGTAAAACATAATTCATAAGTAATCTTTACAATTAACTGAAAATTATCATGTACCCATTGGCTTCTGATAAAATTAGGTGCCCCATTCAGCACCTATTTATTGAGCACTTATCATGTGCCCAGCACTGTGCTAATATTTATATTTATTATGAATCTGTGAGGAACCACCCTACCATTTCAAACTCCATCAGTCCACAGTGTTTCAATGTCTCACAATCAAACTTTCTCAGAAAGTCAAGTTGGTTTCATTTAGCAAAGCTAACCAATATCCCACTAATTAGACATACACCTAAAATAAGAATTTTTTTCCCTGCAAAGATGTTTGCCATCTGTTAAAACTGATAGTCACTACAATTTTAAGCAATGGCTATACTTAGCTTTACACTTCATTCTTACCTAGTCTTTATTTGCCCAGGAGTATTTTACCCCCTCCTGTGTGTGTGTGCATTATACGTAACATAGATTTTACAATCTTAGGTGTACAATTCAGTAGCATTAAGTGTATCCAGGATGTTGTGCAGCCATCACCACTATTTCCAGAACTTTTCATCATCCTGAACAGAAACTGTGCTCCCATTAAATAATAACTCCCCATTCTCCTCCTCGCCCCCAGGTCCTGGGAACCTGTCTCCTACTT
Source organism: Galagoides demidoff (assembly GCA_963574575.1). NCBI lineage: Eukaryota > Metazoa > Chordata > Mammalia > Primates > Galagidae > Galagoides > Galagoides demidoff. The sequence goes on from CAUYQV010179725.1 coordinate 17,138, forward strand.
TCCATGTCCATGAACTTGCCTGTTCTAGGGACCTCATGGAATGGAATGGTACAGTATTTGTTCTTTGTCTGCCTTGTTTCATTTGGGGCAATGTTTTCAAGGTTCATCTGTGCATGTATCAGGGTTTTATTCCTTCTTCAGGCTGCATCCTATTTCATTGTATGTCTAAACCACATATTATTCATCCCATTGTTCATCAACTGGGGTTGTTTCCATCTTTTGGCTATTCTGAATAACATTACTATTTATGTTGTTGTACATGTACCTACTTGTTTGGGTGGGGGGCTTAACTTGGACCTATACCAACCCTTCCCCACCTTCCTAAATCAAAGGACACAAAGGACCTAGTTAGCCCTACCGCCAAAAGACATGCCAAAAGACCCTAACTCACCAAAGCCCTCCAGGCAAGTTGTGGAATTTGCCAGCTCCCTGTGGTCCCACATAAAAGAGGTCTCTAACTGCCCCCAGGTGCAGACCCCACCTTTGCCCTGCCCAGGTGGGTCACACTGTTCCTTTCAATAAACCTGGCCTGAACTTCTCCCTTCCCAGTCTCATCTCTGGGCAGTGAGGCTTCTATTTTTCACTATTGAATCTCTGCTTTTAATTCCTTTCCGCATATACCTGGGAGTGGAATTGCCAAACCATATAGTAATTCTATGTTATTTCTGAGAAATTGCCAAACTGTTTTCCACAACACCTGCACAATTTTACACTCTCAGCAGGCAATGCACAAGAGTTCCAGTTTTTGCGCACCCTTGCCAACAATTGTTGTTTTCTATCTTTTTTTTTTTTTAACAATAGCCAACTTAATGGGTGTGAAGAAGTATCTCATTGCGATGTTGATTTGCATTTCCCCAATGAATAATAACGCTGAGCATCTTTTCATATGCTTATTGGCCATCTGTGTATCTTCTTTGGAGAAATGTTTATTCAACTTCTTTGCCATTTTTGAATTAAAATGTTTGTTTTCATTTATGTTGAGTTGGGTGGGGCATTAGACAAACATGATTAAAATCCAGTTTCATCATTTACAAATCTATGGAGTCTACTGAACATTTCTGAGTCTCAGTTCCTTTATTTGTAAAATGAGGCCAGTATTCTAACCGCTTCATGGTATTTCTATAAGAAATAAATGAGATTGATATGGAATCACTAAAGAATATGGTCTGGACTCCACAAATGTAGTTATATTCTGAAAATATTAGCTGTTTTTTCTTAGGTATCTCATTGTATTTATACAGAGTGAAGAAAGATGATCACTCATCAGAACTGGTTGCATAATATAGTCTTTGGTTCTTTGGTGGTGCCCTGTAGTCCCTTCCATCTTAAAGAAAATTGATGAAAAAAAAAACTAAAGTTAAAAGCCAGTTCCCAGTCTCTAAATCACTTAAGCAACAAAAAGGAAAATCTCAATAGGACAACAAATAATGTGTTGATTTTTTAAAAAGTTTATGAACACTGGGTTTCGTATCCAACACTAAGCACTCATAGCTATTTTTGTTATTTGTTTAATTTTTCTCATTCACATCTGGACAGATTTACTGGCAAAAATATCAAACACAACTTTATATTATCATCTCAATATCCCCCTTCTTGGCACTAGTGAAAGGTAAATTATTCCATAGAGTATGAAAACTCATATAAAAGAACCACTAAAATTTGATTTTTTTAATTACGATTGGGGAAACTGAAATACATTGATTCAAGAAAACAATTCTAGAGATAAGAAGCATCTAGCAGACAGACAAATGATTTCTAAAGCAAAGAACTCCAAGGAGCAAAGAACAAGGATTTCAACCAAATCTTCCTATTGCAAGTTAAAATCAGTACCCCAAAGGACCTAATTCAATGAACAGCTATTTTCACCAACAAAGTAAGAGATCATTAGTAGAAAGAGAATGCTATCATCTAGCTAAGTGGGAGGTTTAGAACCACTCACTATTCTCTCAAAAAAGAGCAGAGAACTTTAAAGGGATATTAGACCAAATAGATTCCACATTGATCACATCCATTGTTCAAAGACTAATAGCTTTTCTAAAAGTTCTCAAATTATTATTATTACTATATTATTTGAGACGGGGACTTGCTTTGTTACCCAGGCTGGCGTGCAGTAGCATGATCACAGCTCAGTGCAGCCTCAAACTCCCAGGCTAAAGTGATCCTTCTGCCTCAGCCTCCTGAGAAGCTTGGACTACAGGCACATGCTACTATATCCAGTTCGTTTGTCTTATTTTTAGTAGATATGTGGCCTCACTCTATCACCCAGCCTGGCCTCAAGCAATCCTTCTGCCTCAACCTCCCAAAATGCTGGGATTACAAGCATAAGCCACTGTGCTTGGCAAAATTTTCAAAATTTGATATGGCATCTGACTAGAGAGGAATTTATTCTTAGTGTAAGTTTTTCACTGGAAAGAAGGATGAATTAAATGTAATGTCATCTGGTAAAAGCCAATGAATTGGGCAATGAAATTATTTGTTTTCAAATCAACTCCGCGATTCAATTCTCACTATTTCATGTTGTATTGTAGAAGGAGTTAGGATTAATTTTAAAATTTTAAAGTATAATGGTTTGGCTCATAATTATAGGAGGCAGATGGTCCAAATTCCAGATCTACTAGTCACTTGAAGCAAGTGACTTACCTTTTCTAGGACCAAATTTCTGACCTGTCACATAGGTTTAAAAATTGTGCCTGCTTCAACACAGGAGTCAATTTGTGAAAGTACTCAGAAGAGTGGCTGGCAATGCCCTATATAATTTAGCTCCTACTATTATCATTAGTACCAATGAAGAAACTCCATTATGTCAATGATATTTGAATTTAGATTTTTCCCTCTGGAGAAACATTAGACACAGCGTAGCTTGACTACACCTTAAGAATGAGAATGAAACTATCTGGAGAGACTTCATCCCCCAAATATTAAAGAATAACTCTGTCACAGTTTGTGCTGTCTGCAGCACAAATATACCGTTCCACCCAAATGAATGACTTCCACCAAAATATTCCATTAAATGCTTCATTTTGCCTCTCAATTTATCAAATTTGGGGCTGTTTTTCAATTAACGTGCATCCAGGCACTTCCTGGGCATGGATGTGGTGTAACTCTGTGGCACAAATAGGAATTTGCCATCCACTCACAAGCCTAGTCCAGAGCCAGAGTCTCCCAGTCACAGATCCTCCCAGTTAATTCATCACTTTGGCTGCAAATGTGTGCACAGTCTTGGGAATATATCTTCTGCTCAAAGCAAACACTGCATATTCAAAGTCACACAAGGCACATCATTCCCACAGAGAGAGCAAAGCCTCAACTGCTGATTCCTCTTTCTGTCAAATAATAACATTAGGTGTTTTTTAGTTGTCCAAAATTAAAACTAAAAAAAAAAAAAAAGCTAACTCCAATGAGTAAAGCATTAAATGGCTTTCAAAATGCAAAGCCATTCACATTTGCCCTAATTCTGCCTACGTAGATGTTCCAAAGGCCTTTTAAATCCTATTTCAATACTACCCCTAAATGAAAATGGCTTTGAGATGTCTTTTGTATCCTTTGCTGGGGCCTGAAAAGAAATCACTGCATTACCTTGCATTTGCTCTTAGAGTCATTAGCCTTAGACAGCACCATCATTTAAGAAATTTATCATCAGTGCTGTCCTTTGCACAATGTATTAGTGCAATACATTATAGGAGCACCTCACTCTGATGATGTATGGCTCCAAAGATGGCGACATCTGGGGATGAATACGCCTAAGAATAGATTTGGTGTAAGAGAATAAAGGTATAGACCCACCTTGGTAGCATTCTTCTGAAATAAACCAGTATTTGTTGCTCTCAACCACAATCCTAACATCTTTACAACTTCTCTGATTTAAGAAAACAATTCTTCATGACATTAAATTGATTTTTGATGACAAAGAGGGAAGGTTTCTAAAATTAGTGGGTTGGTACATTGAGAGATAACCTAGCCCAAGATTGATGATAAATTTCAGTCATGGCTTTCAAGAAAACTCTAATTTAGTCCACCTCTTGCTCACTTAAATTTTTCAGTAGATTCTCCAAAGGAGATTAACGTCTGATGTCTTCAAGGGTATTAGAACAAAAATTGAGTCACAATTAATTAGTCTCTACCAAATTCTAGCTTTCTACATGGCTGATGATACATTTTTTCTGAAGCTCAATTCTCCCATTTCCATTTTTCAAAGTCCAGAATGCCGCCCTCCCTACTACTTTGTCTAAATAGGACGCAAATATTTTAGCTAACTACTGAGATAAATCATCATGAACATTCAACCTCAAAGAAAATTATAGCAAATGAAAATGCCTCAACAGTCTGATTCATGTATAGCAGAGCAATCTACAGGGTCACAGACGTTTTTGTTAGAATAGGTTTAGAGTACCCATTTTACAAACTTCCAGGACAGCTTGGGAACTTTCCCTACTCTCTCTTTTGAAGAACTGTGCCTCCAGGATTCAGGATGACAGCAATGCTCTAATCCAACCTGCTGCCCTAGGCTACCATCCAAGGGTACTTCTTTCAGGGTTAAGGAATATTCTTTCAGGGACTGATAGGATAAAATGCCAAGCATGCATAATCCCACAATCACACCCATCAGTATGTTTCCTCCAAGTGCACTGCCATGGCTGACCTGTTAGGAATCTTAAGTGTGGGATATCAGCTCCTTCAAGTTCATCTTCCCCAACGTGAATCTCTAAAGAGATTTGGAGCTTCCCTCAGAGACTCTCAGGCTCCTAAAAAATTACATGATTTTACCAAATAAACTATTTTCTTCCCACAGGATGTTGTGGGTGGAGAAAAATACCCTCGTCTAGACCTCTTGTCTGTGGGACTAGGTACGTCTTCAATATTCCCTCAGTCTGTCATCTTTTAGACTCCAGCAAAGCAATACCTGCTGTTATTTGCAAAAGCTTTACTAACCACTAGGAAATGATTGATTTTAGCGGGAAAAAAGAAACACACAGAAAAAAAGAAAGAGAGACAGACAAGTCAAAGAGTTTGAAGGACAAGGAGAGACAGAAGGGACGAAGGAATGAAAAAGAAGTGGGTAAAAGAAAGAAATCACCGAGCTACAGATTGTTTTATGTTCAGTTAGCTAACAACTGCCTTAAATCAGAAACACTGGTTCCTGAAATCCTATTCTCAGAAGTTCAAGAGTGTATATTCAGAGCCTGGAGAGTAGCAGTAAATATCATCATCCAATGAAATTATTTCATTTTATAAAATAATTATGGCCATTTAGCAAAATAAAATAGGTAAGGAATATTGTGTCATTGAAAAAAATTTTTAATTACTTCCTCCTTTTAAATTATACTTTTTCTGAGTATCAAACTGTCACTGCTTATCATCCCCATTACAGTCGGTCCTGAACAATGTGGATTTGAACGTGAAGTTCCACTTGGATGTGTATTTCCCAGAGATAGCAAGCCTAATCCTTCCCCGTCCTCCTCATCCTCAGCCTCCCCAACGTGGAGATGGGGGAGGACTTGTGAGATGATTCTCTTCCATGTAATGAACAGTCAACATATTTTCTTTCTTCCTTTTTTTCTTTTTTTTTTTTGTAGAGACAGAATCTCACTTTGTTGCCCTTGGTAGAATGCCATGGCGTCACACAGCTCACAGCAACCTCCCCTCCTGGGCTTAAGCGATTCTCTTGCCTCAGCCTCCCAAGTAGCTGGGACTACAGGTACCCGCCACAATGCCTGGCCATTTTTTGGTTGCAATTTGGCTGGAGCCGGGTTTGAACCCGGCACCCTCAGTATATGGGGCCGTCACCCTATGCACTGAGCCACAGGTGCTGCCCTTCTTTTCCTTGTAATTTTCTTAATAACATTTCTTTTCTCTAGCTTACTTTATTGTAAGAATACAGCACATAACAAAACACGTGTTGATAAACTGTTTATCTTATCAGTAAGGCTTCCAGTCAACAAAAGGCTATTAGTAGTGAAGTATGATGAGAGTCAAGGTTATATGTGAATTTTCAACCACATGGGGGTCTGCATACCTAATCCCCATGTTGTTCCAAGGTCAAATTCATGTGAGTTTCTTCGCTTTTCTGCTTCTTATTTTCTCTTCTAACTTCTTTCTGAGAACACAATCGCTGATTTAAGGTGACTATCAACTAATTAAATACAAAACAATTAGAGGATCAGTATTAAAATAAAACTACTGTACTTACCCTCTAGATTCTTTAAAGCAACAATGTGCCTTAAAACTTTTCTACTTCTACCAACCTGCAAAAATTCTGGAGTATAGCAGATTGCATTACAAAATAACACATGTTAGGTGTCTTAATAAATCTTCACCCATCTTGGTGTCTACAGAAAGCTCAAGGCTTCTCCTAGTTCCATCTTCCCCATTTTTCACCAAGAATGGGAAAAGCTTACTTGAGCTCAGGAGTTTGAGACCAGCTTGAACAAGAACAAGACCCCATTTTAAAAATACGCAGGCATTGTGACGTAATGCCTATAATCCCCGCTACTCAGGAGGCTGAGGCAAGAGGATCAGGTGAGCCCAAAAGTTTGAGGTTGCTGTGAGCTATGACACCATGGCACTCTACCTAGGGTGACAAAGTGAGACTGAGTACTCAAAGCCCCAGTGAAATACAGAAAAGTCTAATGCTTTCCTTTGCTTCCTCCATGTAGATCTCTTTCAGGGACCTTGTGAAAAAGAGATTGAAATTCGAGTAAAACAAAATCAACTGGAGGGCAGCACAGCACAGTGGCTAGGAGGGGTCTCCTGGCATCAGAGGCTTTGTTGCCTTCTCATTTTGCCTTTGCAAAAACAGTTTTCCAATCCTCTATTTCATTTGGTGGTCCATAAAACTTGTTTGTAAATATCAGCTGATTTCTACTGTTATTCTTGAGATTGTAGCCAATACCCTCTACTAGCATCTATTCTAGTAAGAAAGTATGTGTCTATCTATTTAAGGCAACCAGAAGACATTTATTTGTAATATAAACAAGAAAAGGATAACTCCTGAAAAATAAAATCAAACTAAAGTGGATTTACCATGGTATGTCAGTGAAAACCAAGAAAACCATGCGTTGTTTCCATTAATCAGACTTATTTAATAGTAAGCACCTTTAAGCACCTTGTTTTATGCCTAGATTGGAGCCACTCACTATGGGAATATGAAAAAGCTGTGAGAGACATTGTTCTTTGGATCAAAGAACTATCAGTCTAGCTGAGGAAATAAAACAGATACAGAATCAATCAGTTCTGTCAATCCCAGATAGGACTGTGTATCCCTGTGAGTGATGGAGGCAGGTCTGAACCTAAGGATGGTTTAGTGTGGGACAGATTGAGACAGGCAGAAGGAAAAAGTGTGGACGTTCTGAGAAAAAGGCTTAACATGAACAGAGGGACAGAGACAAAAATGGACATGGTAAGAGATGGAAATAAAGATCCTACCTTGCTTCCAAAATAAGCAGATGCACTTAAACTTGTGATAATGGACTAATGGGAACTGCTGATAGTTACTGAGTCAATACGAAGCATCAGGAGAAGATACAACAGATTTGGGATTCAAGTTCTAATGTACTGTGAACATTGCCTGCCAGATGTTAATTTTTAACGGTGGCTATAAGTAATAGGTGCACAACAAAAAAATTTGTGGCTACAGGAAATAAAGGAATAGATAGAGAAAATGATAAGATAACTAGCCTTAGAGACAGAAAGTTATTTGATAGCTTTCACCAAAATGAAAATTGAAGGAATCAACTTCAAGGCAGAGATTATGAGATGAGTTAACATTTTTTCAATTCCTAAGTCATAGCAAGTTGTTTTAAAATCTACTGGAACACCACATTTAAAAGGAGTTTGGATCCAATTCTCCTAAATCATGTTCTTAATTCGAGGCCACCACATAAAATATAAACACGTTTTCTTCACAGGATATATTCATTCTATCTTTCCTTCATTCCCAGAATAAAAAATAATAATGATAAATACTATGTTTAAATGACAGAAGCTATCTCATTTGAAAATGGTGGCAGCTACCATTTTGTTTCAAAATGAGAAAGTTAACCTATTAGAATTTGAGTCTCATGTACATATAAGCCCCTCAGTTGTATATCAAAGTTTGTCAGAATCAGTGAATTCTTTAATAATATTCTTTTGAAACAACCCAAGAAGACGAAGTGAAATTTTATGACCCTAAGACCAAAGGAGCCTTCCTTCGTCTAGGCAATTAGAATTGCCTTTGGAATTAATGATGCAAATCAAAGTATACTACATACATTTTGCAATAAGAAATGAAATGAGTTTCATAAATGTTCCCAACTGAAAGACCAAAAGAACAACAACAAAAAAAGCCAAACCAACCAAGCCAGGAAGAGTATTACAAATAGTTAGTTGTCTATCTTCTGTACTGGCAGTCTCACAACACAATTTCTTAATGCAATCAAATTATGCACATTTGAGGGTTCACTTGGGGAACATGACATTGTCATTTCAATCCTCTGAGTTACTGGGGAGAATCAGTTTGTAGAAATCTCTATATATTCCAGCACCAACTCAAGGACAACAGATTTTTAGAGGAACAAAATCTTTGAGTTGGTGAAAACAAAAGGCCCTTCTTTCAATCTGTAACCTTCCAGCAAGCTCTCCTACCTCTCAGAAGGTAGAATGAGGCTTAGTCACCTGCCTGCCTCTGCTGCTGGTGCCTAAATAGGTTCCCATCTCAAAGTCTCTCCCTTTGATAAGGAGCTACATCCTTAAAAATGTTGATGAAGATTTCATAGGTTTCTTTGAAAACTATTAAAAAAGAACTGGCTCCCAGGCCTGCTTCCTGCATAACAATAAGTCTCAGCTTCAAGGGAGTTTTGTGTTTTGTTTTTTTTCCAAGGAAGTTTTTATAAGTCAAGATTTTTGTTTCCGAAAAAAACAGATTTTCAGAAATGCATTTAAAAACCTTATTAATACAGTTCAATTACTCCAGTGGCTTGACAGCAATCTCCCCAAAATAAAATATACAATCATGGTGGTTATCTTTCCCTGTTAATATCAACAAAATCTGAGATATTCTTTTAGCCTTGCAACAAAAATTATTTGGATCCCTAAATGAGAATTAATTATAGAAGGCCAAAGAGAGATTTCGAAAAGTAAAAAATATATATAAATGTGTATATATTTGTATACATATATAAAATCAAGCATAGTGGACATACATTTGGCATTGCTTAAACAAGCTATGTTTCCCTGGACGGCTCTTTTAGCATTTTGACATTTCTTTATGTTGCCACAGATGTTTTGTTTTATAAGTGGATGAACTTTATTATTTTCATTGACTAAAAATGTTTTAAATAGAGTAAATAGTTATAAAAACAGCAAAAGGTTAACAAGGCTGAAAGACAGGCCATATGTTGGCTTCTTTCTTAAAAAGTAAACACATCAAACAGAAATAAAAGAAAATCTAATATGAAAAAAAATGTAGACATTTTTAGCTGAAAACAAGAACTCATTACACTAATTATTACAGGAAATATGTTTTGGTAGCTTCGTAATGAATAGAGTTTTCTCCTGTATCTCATGGCCTTCCTTCCCTTCCCACCATCCCCACCCAAACCACATCCACACATAGGGAAGTTTTTCCATGAACAGCCCACATGGTGAGACGAGAAAGAGCTCTAAAGTCATTTCCCCTGGAAAATAAAGTGCCAGCTTTCAGCTCCATCCCTGAAGATACCGCATTGTCACCTCCAGAGTGTCCATACTAAAACACAGGTGAGGACACAGGTAAAACCTTTCATTCGCCCCTACCAACATTTTCAGAACTTGCTTCTGTCATTCTCTCACTCTCTGGCACTGAGAGTTCCTTCATTGATACAAAATCACAACCTGTGTTCACATAACAAAGCGTATTCCGTATGATTGTTGGGAAGAAGATAGGAATTGGCACGTGTCCTGCACCGTGCCCGGGGAATTGCAGAAAGGGCTGCATCAACAGGAGCTGCTACGGATCCCATTATTACTATTATCACTAGTCTCACCAGCTCGTGGGAAAGGAATGAGATCCGAGCCAGTGATAGAAGGAACCGAGCAATGTTTACATCAACAGTGCAGAATAGGCAGTTTGAAGGTTCTGGCTTCCGCGCTGCCCAGAAAGAGGGAGAATCTACAATAAACACCACCCTCCTTGATGACTTTGCCTGTGACCAAGCCTGGCTGTGTTGACTCATCTACCACTACCACGGATGCCACAGTCTTTAGATTGGTGGGCAGGCTGTGGGAGGAAATATGGGCAAATACAGAACATTTGGATAATGTCAGTGCCTTTGGCTATTGCCCATGAGATGTTAAAATCGTATTCTTTCATCTAGAGTGCTTGAAAAACCCCTGTTTTTATTGAGTTTTTGTTTTCGTTTTTAATGCTTTAGCTCTTGATTATGAAAAGATTGAGAGTTGAGGAGGAAGAGAGGACTCAAGAAAAAGATAAACAGGAATGAAAATGACTTTTAGACTCAAGTTTCTTATCCTTGCTATTCATTTTGGAAAGATTCACCTGGAGATTTACCTAATCCCACACTCAACAATTGTTTACCCCAGTCCCTCCTATGCTTTAGAAATGCCAGCATCTGTCTGGCTGTGAAGCCTTTTTGAACTCTGCTCTTAAAGTCTTTGGATACTCTCTGCCTATAACGAAAGGAGACAAGCAAGACTTTCCTGAGCTTCTGGTTTCTGGACCTCAGAAAGCTTTTCTTCCCCGTCTGCAGAGTCCTGGGCTCTCGCTATGCTTCTGAACTATATTCCTCCTAAGTTTCAACTTACAGGAGCCAGAATGTCTTTTCTGCTTCAGCTAGTTTGAGTTGTATTTCTAAACCTGCAAATAAAAGAGTGGCTGAATAATCCACTCCAATTCTTAAAAATTCATGTAAAATTTGCATTCTCCTTCAAAATACATCTCTTGTTTGTTTTAAAAGAAAAAATACGTTTAATTATTTACCTTTGAGTAAAGTTGACTTTACAGGGAGATGTGCTATGCTTATACAGTGTCTTCTCATGCCCCTGACTCGTGGATGAGGACCCCAGTTTTGAGTTGCATGGTCGTGGAATAAGAATGCAGTAGTGCCTTTCTGAGTCCTTTCAATTTTATAATCCTCAAAGAAAGAGAAGGAAAAACTAAATAAAAGAAGATGAAGAATTGCATCCTAGAGAGGCTCAAGCATCAACTACTGGCTTCTTTTGCCTGGAGCCCCAGGGACTACCACTCATAATAGCAATATGTCTGAATTTAACTGAGTACCTACTATGTGCCACATGTTTTACATGTATGATTTTAGTTCTCATAACAACCTTTGAGGTGGCTACTATTATCTCTAGTTTATAATTTTTTTTTAAGGAAAGAAACTCATTCAGGCTTTAAAAAATTGTATAAGTTTACAGATTTAAAAATAAGAGAGCCAGGGTCAAAACCTAGACAACTTAGGAACTTATCATCATCACCACATTTACTAAAGGCACCGTTCAAGTGTTTTACAGAAATAACTCATCAGGTAGGTACTATTAACCTTTCTCATAAATGGGAAAACCAAAGTTAACTGATTTGCCTAAAAATCACACAGCACATTATGCTTCAAAACCAGAGGGTCTTGCTCCAGAGTCCCCAAACTTGACCACAATTTAGGCTGTTAGGATAGATGAAAAAGAACAACAGTGCTTCCTGCCAAGGTAAAAGAAAGCCCAAGAATTTTTATACGATCCCATCTATGTAAGAAACCAGAACATCTACGAAATAATTTCCCATTGAAAAGCAAAGGCAAGAAGCAGAGAAGTAGGCCACACCAAAACCCCACAATTCCCGAGTCACAGTCAAAGCCTCACCTTCTACAGTTTGACCCAATTCGTGTCCTCTGATTTCACCGGGGCATGTCAAGACCCTTCTTGGGAGTAGAGTAAAAGGGGGTAAGTGGGTATATTAATTTCCCATGGTTGCTACAACAAATGACCACAAATATAGTGGCTTAAAACAACACAGTTTGTTCTTACGGGTCTAGAGGTCAGACATCTACAGAGGGTCTACAAGACTGCATTCCTTCTGGAAGCTCTAGGGGAGAATCAGTTCCCTTGCCTTCTCTACGTCTAGAGACTGCTGCATTCCTTGGCTTTGGCCCCTTCCTCTATCTTCAAAGATGGCATTCAAAGAAGCAATACAGTACTTTGAAATCTCTCTTTGACTCTGACCCTCTTGCTTTCCTCTTTTCTTTTACAGTGGTTCTCAACCTTCCTAATGCCACAGCCCTTTAATACAGTTTCTGTGGGTTGAGAACCACTGCCTTGCATGGACCCCTATGATCACATAGAGCACACCTGGGAAATCCAGAAAACTCTTCCCATTGCTCAATCCTTAACTTAATCACATTTTTAAAGTCCCTTTTGCCATGCAAAGATAACGTATTCAAACATTCCAAAGATTAGGGCATGAATGTCTTTGAGGAGTCATTATTCTGCCTACCACAGTAGACAAAGAGGGTTTTAGCTTTACTCAAAGAAACAGATATTGCCTCTTGAAAATAATTTCAAGCATCATGATTTCAGTTTTGAGTCCCATCTCTCTCCTATAGCTTAGGACTATGGGATGGAACCAACAGGCTCTCCTGCTCTGTCTAGTAGGGAGCTCAGACAAAGGGGTAGACAGTGAACACAATTATCCCCTTATCTCTGGCCCAAAGGTCATATCCCTTTAACACAGAGCACTGCCATTTCTGGTGGCCAGGATGCATTCATCTGTGGAATTTATTTCACCCGATACTTCCAGAATAAGCTTCCACAGGTCTCTCTTTACTATTTGTGTTTTTAAAACATAATAGGAGTGCTCACTTCCGCAGCACATATATTAAAATTGAAACAATACAGAGAATATTAGCATGGCCCCTGCGCAAGGATGACAGGCAAATTCATCAAGTGTTCCATATTTAAAGAAAAAAAAAACATAATGGGAATAGTGACTATTTCCTTCTTTAGTTCTGAGATCGCTGTGGTTTCCATGATTCATAATAGTAAGTGATTTACTTATTTTATCACCTGTGTTCTTGGATTCCCTCCCATGCCATGTTTGAATGGACATTATCAGATTTTCCCAATCTTTGTTTTATTTGCTATGGTATCAGAGAAATGCCCATAGCTTTCTTTTTAGATACTTCTTAATCAATTGGCTTAACTTCCATAATAAAAGAATTTAAAAAATCTATCTTCATTTCAATCTCATGTGCAATTCTGTGATCTTTTCACCACCTTAAATTTTGTTGTTGTTGGTGGTGGTGATGGTTAGTAGAGACAGGTGTTCACTCCTGCTCAGGCTAGTCTCCAAATCCTGAGCTCAAGTGGGTCCTCCTGTCTCAGCCTCCCAGAGTGCTAGGATGACAGGCATGACTCACCACTACCTTAAATTTTGGATTAAATGAAAGCTGTTGTGGATCAAAGTCAGCTTTGTTAAGGTTGCAAATTATGTACACTCCGAAGGATTAATAAAAAAAACCAAACTCTTCCCAACCACATATCAGGGCTGGACAGAAAGACCCTAAATTTAAAAATGTCATTGGTCAGACCGTAACAATAGGTACTTTCAAAGCTTTAACCCAATCCTTGGAATTCAAAGGAGACCTGAAATGGAGTTTTGAAGAACAGCCAGAAAGAAGTATGTTGCTCTACATGAGAAAAAGGGAAGACTTTTTGTTTTTTTTTATCTCCAGGTAAAGCAGCCATAAACACTATATAAATAAAAGTAGTGGTTCTCCAGTAACCTTTACAAAAATAGCCAGATGTGGCTGTGGGCTGTCATGTGCTGATCCCTGGTCTAGTTCTTTAAGCTGATAAACTCCCCACCACCACCTTTTTTTTTTTTTTTTCGCTTGAGCTAATTTAAGTTGGGGTATACAGAAATAAATAGTATTTCAATAAAATTGGTTTCCTTTGTATTTTATTTTATGCATTTAGAAGAACCTGAAGAGTCGATAGTCGTCACCATAATGTGAAAAATGTTTGAAACATTTTACAAAGGTAAGGGTTAGGATTAACCCCTTAGTGACACCCGCTGAGTAACACCCCCAAGTACCACCCCAGGGTAAAAACCAGCTCTCTACATGGTGCAACCACCTCTCAGGAACCAGTTATTCCTGAGAGATCACATATGAAGAAAGCATGAATAGGTTACTAAGAGGAAGTTGGGGAAGTTTAATAGAAACCCTAACACATGGGAAGGACATCAGTGAGGAAAGCTTCTGCCCTCTCCTTAGAACTATCATGAGTTTGACGACAAAACAGGACAAGCCCCAGGACTGACCTGAGGACTATTTCTCCTGAGAAGTATGAATTTTATTCCCTTTGAGAGGCAGTGGTAGAAATCACATGGACTTGGGTAAGCCCTGAGACCTGGGTTTGAATCCCGCCTCTACCTCTTGTTAACTGTGGGTCCTTGGACAACCTTCTTCATCTCTGCGTCAGTATCCGTAATTGTCAAACTCTGTGGGGGTCACAAGAATGGCAGTGGAACAAGGTCAAGCCCTCAATCCACGTTTTCAAGCACCACCATATGCTCTGGTTATTGGTTTGCCTGGGATGACTGTTTAAAACCAGAGGCTGAAGCACGTGGCAGACGTGAGCGGGCACAGCTGCTCATTTAGCATTTCAGGTCTTTATTAAGCAACCTGATAAGACTTATATTCTGTAATTGGTGTATGTTCTTTTTTTGCCTAATGACACTAATCTGTTTTTATCTTAGTCATTTAACTGAGTTTCGTGATTAGCACAGGCAAGGTTTTAGGAATTTAAATCATTCGTTTGATGTTTTTGCTTTCAGGCATGTTTGATTATTTATTAAAATCGATAAAATCAGCTGTGTCAACTAGCTATTAAAACTATAATTCTTTTATTGGCTAATACCAGAAGGGCTGAAGCAAATGAAAAACTAAAACATTACATGAATTCTTGATTATGAAGCAAGTTTCTATAGAGGTGGCCTATATACTTTGCATTAACTGAAGCCTGTTTAGAACAAGTCGGTTCTATCTTTAGTCAATAAGAAAAGGACCAAGTGGGTAAGCATATGTGCAACTCATGTTCTAATTTATGCTTTAAAATAAAAACAAGTTTGAAAGAAGCAATGTGTTCTGGTCTTCAGAAAAGAAATACCAAATACTTGTTAAGGGAGAGTGGTGAACAGTATCCTAAGATGGTTTTCTTCAAATCCTTCCCACCCTGTACATGAATGTCACTCCAACCAGCAAAAGGCAAATTCTCTTTCCTTTTCTCTGAACCTGGGCTGGCCTGTGGCCTCCTTTGATCAGTGGAACATGGTTAAGGTGACACTCTGATAGCCCTGGTCTAGGTCTTCGAGAGACCTTTAGAGCCTTCACTTTCAATGTAGTAAGCCAGATGCCCAGCTCTAAAGAAGCTCAGCCCAGAATCCTAAGTGATGAGATGCCAAATGGAGAGAGAAGGACACACGGAAAAGTACAGAGATCTGATGTAAGCAGGTAAGTGGTATCTTCTCATACTTCCATCCCAGCTTACCCCATACAGAACAGGAGAACTGCCCAGATGAGCTCCACCAGCTCTCTTGCTGCAAGTACTATGGATAATAATAAATTTTAAGCCACTAGGTTTTGGGTTGCTCAGGTACTTGGACAACAGATAAGGAGAGATAACAGAGGCATGAGGGATAAGAGAATGGACACAGCTTTTCAGGTAATGGCTTAAAATAAAATGTTTGCTTGAAGGAATGAACTTCTATTGGCCTAGGATTATCTCTTACCTTTAATGAAACTTCAACATGAAAGCTTTGCTTATGAAACACCGCAGGAAAACAAAAAAAAGAGAATGCACAGCTTCACACAGTTGAGAAGAAAACTGGTCTAAGAGTCAGACTTCTGCCTCCAGCCCTGGCTCTACCACTCAGTGAAAAAAATTCTCAATAAATCAGTACATTTTCTGGATTTCTGTTTTGTCCTCAATAAAACAAGAAAGGACACTCACAGAGCCAATGCAGGTTGGAAGGGCAGGTGACAGGGTCAGTTGGCCTGAGCTTCACAGACAATAAGAGCCTTAGATGTAGACACTTAAACATGAGCTTTATGTATTATTTTATACATAATTGGAGAAAGATACCTGAGGATGGAAAATAAATAATGTTCTCCATACAACTTCAAATTTGTGTCTTCTCATCTGGATTCACTGCCTATAATACAGTTAGTATTCATTTTTAAAAACTATAACTGTGACCAACACATACACAAATAGTGTTGCATTATGTTTTGTTTGCTTACCGAAATTTTAATTTTAAAATTTCCAACTTCAAACAATGGTAATAATTTTGTAAGACAGATTAAGTATGTCTTTATTTTTAACATATTAGGAGTCTTAGAAGATGAGACTTACCTATATCTCTTTTCAAGCTATAGTAAATCCCGGTGTTTAGCTATAGTGTCTCCAGGATCCCTTTCAGTACTAAAAGTTAAAAGTCACACATCTTCTCTTTCATTAGTGCATCTACAGAATAATAAAGGAGGTATTGAATATAATTTGTAATTTTTGTGACATCTTTTTATGATCCAATACATCCTTTCAGGAGGCTAAGAGATCTGTCTGAACTAGTCAACCTCAATAAGGAATAAGAGTTTGTCCTGTGAAATCAAAGCAACTGCCCAGAATGGTTTAGAAGTCCTTATGGGATTAATATGCTTGCTCACATGAAGGGCTGACTTATTAGCTATAGATATCTCTTAGATAGCTTTTTGTGTGTGTGTGCCTTTTTGTATATATGGACACATGTGCACAAAAACTAAATGTTACCAAAACATATATATTAATAATACTTTCACCTGGGTTATATGAGTACTTTAGCCTCTTCTTTCCTGCTCCCCCAGCCAAAAAAAAAGAAAGAAAGAAAGAAAAAATATGCTTTTAACATTTTGGAAATTACACACCCAAGAGAAGAAAGGAAAAAGGTAGTAAATATATGAAATATATGCAAATTAAAGCAGTATAATACCATTATCACCTGTCAAACTGGCAAATTAAAAAAATTAATTCCCAATGAAGGCAAAATAAAGACAGTTCATTCTAAAAGATTAAAAGAATTTGTCACCAACAGATACTTACTAAAGAATATATTAAAGTGTGTTCTTTAAGCAAAGGGAAGATAATCCCAGATGAAAGAACAGAGATGCCAAAAAAAAAAAAAAGATTAAGGAGCAATAAAAATGGTAAATATGTTTATGTGTCAAGTGGATATTAAATGTACAAAACAATAATACTAATATCTTTCTGGCTTTTGCAGTATGAAAAATTTAAATATACATTGTATCAATCAGTAGGAAATAAATAACATTAAGGTCAGTAGGATTAAAATTTACAAAGAGGTTAATACTACTAATATTAGACTTTCTAAGTCAGAGATAGATACAATAACCATGTTAAACACTGAAAGAATATAAATAAAACCTTCAAACTCCATTTCTAGAGAAAAATATGAGATAATAAATCCAAAATAATATAATAAA
Organism: Galagoides demidoff; assembly: GCA_963574575.1. Classification (NCBI taxonomy): domain Eukaryota; kingdom Metazoa; phylum Chordata; class Mammalia; order Primates; family Galagidae; genus Galagoides; species Galagoides demidoff. The sequence goes on from CAUYQV010179725.1 coordinate 34,645, forward strand.
CATAAAAAATAAAAGAAAAAGAAGAAGGAACAGGCTGGACAGAAGACTCACTAATATATCAATAATTACATTAACTATAAATGTACTAAATGCTCCACTTAAATTACAAAGACTAGACTTAAAAACAAAACCAAGAAAATGTATATACTGTTTTAAAGGGAAGAATATTGAAGGAAAAGATTTTAAAAAGAAGAAAAATGTTTGCCATATAAACTACAAAATGGAAACCGTGAAATAACACAAAATATATTTTAAGTTAAAAACACTACTGGAGTTGAAGAGAGACGATTAAATAATAAATATTTCACTCACCAGGAAAATATAATAATTCTAAATGTTATGGACCTAACAACCTAGGCTCAAAATATATGAAGAAAAAATGACAAAACAATAAGAAATAGATAAATCTGTAATCATTATAGGAAATTTTAACATATCTTTCTCTGTAATGAACAAACCAATAAGGATATAAAAGATTTGAACAACACAACAAGCAAATCCTATTTAAAGCAAGTACATAGAATACTGCCCCGTACTACAAAAGATACATCCTTCACAGACATGCATAATATATAACCACAACTGATACGCTCCCATTAAGAAAATTCCAGTAAATTTCAAAAGGTTGGAACCATATAGAGTTCTCTGGCCATCAGCAAGTAAATTAAAAATCAATCAAAATTGGAAAGTTCATATACAGTAATTAGAATTTAAGAAATGTATTTAGTGGCCTGTACTTCCAGGTATGATGGAATTGCTAGTTGATAACAATTCTCTTCAATAGACAACTATAAAAACTGAATTTAAAAAAAATAATGATGAATAAAAGTAATCATATCCCTGGGGGGTGAAAATTATAAGTGATTTACTGTTTGGCTTTTCTCTGTGTTCTTATGGATTTTTCCCATTTTCTAAATTTAGTATTAGTTGTTTTTTCTAAATTCAGTAAAAATTACCTTTTTACTCCGTGACCATAAAGAATTATTACAAATAAACTATCATTAATTTGTTTTCATTACTTATTTTCTCAATCATTGGTTACTATTTGACACTGATGCTATTAAAAATGTACAATCCTTTGTTCCAGTAGTTCTATTTCTAAAAATGTATCCTTCCGAAATATATTCACACGTCTGTCCAAAAGTAGATACGCAAGAAAATATATTGTGTCTAGATGTATATTCTGAAATATTTGTTGATGAAACCTTCAGTTTAAATGTCCACTTATAAGAACTGGTTAAATAAATTGTGATACATCCAAATAAAGGAAAAGTCATGTGGGCATTAATGAATAATAAAGCAGGTCTGTATATGCTGAGGTACTGTATGTCTTTGGTTAAATATCTTTGGTTATAGGCAACAGAAATTATTTCTGGCTTATGTAAGCAAAAGCAAAATGAAATAGTGCAATCTGAGTTGGTCTACAGAACGGTTAGGAGCCTGGAAAGCAGGACAAAAATTGGCAACTCCAGACCACTCAGCATCAGGTGAACTCCATCATCTTTCACAGATATTGGTAATGCCCTTCAAAAATGTTGTTTCCGTCCTTGAGTCACTTCAGTTGAGATTCACCCTAAGAATTGCATGTCTAACCCTCGGCTACCAGAGGACAGAAACTTGACTCCCACAAGGAGTATGCAAAAATATGAAGGGGGTGATTCCCCAAAATAAAACCACAGGTGTTATTTGGGAGGGAAAAGAATGCTATACAGTAAAAAACACACAATCTACATATAGTTACAAGAATAACATAAAACACAAAAGCACATGACTAGCAAATCACTACTTGTCTTTTCTTTAAAAAAAAAGTGAGAGAGAGAATACATATTATATGTATACATGATAGAACATCTTCTCAACAAAAGAACAACGCTAGAAACAACCTCACACCTGTATCTGCCATTAGGCCCTCAGTCCCATGAGCACAAGAAGTGTATCTGTCCCGTTTATTTCCAGTGGCTGGTACAATGTCTTATGCCCGGGAAGTTCATAGTGAATAGTGGCAGGGCGAATGAAAGAATGGAATCCTACAAGCAAGAACAAGGGAACCAGAGAGACTTACTGTTTATATTTTAATTTTTTTCAAGTGCCTGTAGTTTTTTATAATTAGAAAAGGGGTAATGAAAATGAAAAATTATAACAATTCTTTTTCTGACTCAGAAATTCCTCACTCTAAGAATTCGGGGATCATCTTCCTCATCACCCCCTTTCCTAAGCTATCTCATTGTGTACGTGCCCACAGAGAGAGCCAGGCAGAAAAGGCCTCGTTGTCTAATGGAACAAACCAGCCTCAGCTGGAGAAGCTCCCCTCCCTGCCCTGCACACTCTGCAGCTCAGCTCAGAGGGCCTCAGAATACGGTAACTCCTGGCCAGATAAACAGGAAGGGTTATTTGGACATCAAACTGGAGAGCTAGCTTTTTAGAAGTTTGCACTGATAGCAAAAACACCGAATGTCTAAATAATTTGAATGATGTTAGTAGAGAGACTCTGGAAAGAGGAAAACAACAATGATTTGATGACAGCAAACTGACAACGGAACAGAATTTTGTGGGCTGAGACGATTGTAAAAGCAAACAATGGTGATATTGTCCTTCTGGTGTTATTGTGTAATGCTGTAATTTATGGATGAACTGGAATTTCAAACCAAATAAACAGACTTGAATTTGTTAACTAATACAGTAAGCATAGAACATTCTGTTATGTGAGAAGAGAAATGGGAATGTTTTATACACTCCTGCTATTTGCTAAACAGAAATATGTTTATATTTGGCATAAAGACTTGCTTTTGTTTTTGCTAGCTTCTTGAGAATATCCTTCACTTAATCTTGCACACAGATGTAAAATGTTGGTAAAAGAGGACTTTTGTCAATATGTATTACTGTACAGTTATGTTATAGTTCTAGAAGTTAAGAAAAACGAAAGTATTTTTCACTGGGGAGAGAAAACTGTTCTGTAAAAGAATAAATTAATGGACTCCTCTCTTTGCTACTCTAGTTACAAATACTATGGTGACGTGCTGGCAACCACAGCAACAGTAATAACTGCATTTCGATCACAAGTTGTCTATATCATGTCAAATTATTTGGTTTGAGTTAACTCTCGTAAAAGAGGAGCCAGTTCTCTCTAAACTATAAAAGGGAGGTTTATATTTCGGTAAGAATTACTAACGATCAATTACTACTATTTATGGAGTTCTTGGATTCACCAACAAGTGAATCACAGCAGGTAGTATGTATCTGACATCTCGGTTCTGGGAATAGAGCCTGACCCATCGCAGGTAATCCGCAGATAGTCATTAAATGAATAAATACTGAATTCTTCTACAGGCAAGATATTGTTCTAAGTTGTGGATACATCTGTCAAAGACAAAACTACATCTGAGACAAAATGAACGAAGGCTGTTTATTCACACGTCTGTGGCGAGGGAACCCATCTGCTGGCACTTTAGTTTCAGCAGGGTTCACAGGTGTTAGAAAGGCGAATGGATTTCATAAGATATATGAGCAATGCCTGAGACAGCCTCTGACTGGCAAGGGTTTTATTAAGGTGGGATTTCTGGAAGCCAGGATGAATTTCTAATTGGTGTTTAGGTACATCTGACTGTCCTGGGTTGGCTGCAAGGAGGCAAGCAAGCAGTGCGTGGACAATCTTGAAATGAATGCTAGGGGCAGAAGGGTTTCTGTGGCCAGCCATTTCCTGGAACACACAGTGTTCAATGGGGTGCACTTTTTATAATCAAATTGCCCTGATGGTCCTTTATGAACAGCTGACTGCCGTGATAACCCGTATCTAGCATTAGAGTTCTTACATCCGGGTTCTGTCTCTTTCCCACCCTCTTTCTCTTTATCTCTGTCCCCCCATCTCTCTCTCTCATATATTCCTCTTAATTGGCAAAAAAAAAAAAAACCTCAGAAAATATTTAATATTTCTATATTTTAAATATTTTATTTTAATATTAATAAAATGAAAAATGTTAATTAAAATGTCACCACCACCCCCAAATCCTAACACAATAAAAATAGAAAAGGAATACACCTCACCTATTTGTGAGAATTCACCTGATGCAGGCAAACCCGACTTTTGATATTCAACCCTTATTTAATCATAGCTGTGGTTTCAGGACAAAGGTAAATTCAGTATTTTACTGATGTTTGGGTAATATTCATGAAACATTGTTTAAAGATTCAGGAGCACACGTCTTTATAGGAGTTATATATTTACTGTGCAAAATAGCCAAATTTAAAAAAAAAAAAAAAGCTTCCAAGGATTCACTATCTTTCTACAGGCTTTGTCTTTATTTATTAATTTATGAAACCACCATCTGGGGGGACAGTATCAGTGACCATGGGAAATTTTAAGTAGAAATTAAATAGACCTTTGGCTTCATGCCCAGAAAAAAAATGTCAGTCCTGTGCAGAAAACCAGGCAAAAGATAAAAAAGATTCCATTATATCTATAATACAATCTTCTTATGGCTTTAGTACAAGTTTCTTTTCTGCTAACAGAAGTCCCTGCAGAAGGTTTAAACAATCTCAACAATTTCATTATGTGAGCGTAGCTAAATCCAATAACGTAAAAGGGCCTAGAGAGCCTTCCCATATGCTCAGTTCCATCCCCTTTCCTTCTAGGGGAAGTCAAAGAACTTGGCTCTCTGGAAACTGATTCTACTCCAATTGCCCGGAGCACAAATCTTGCTTTGTTGACATCAATGCAGCTCTCCTGAGGACGCACAAAGAAGAGAAGGAGCCATTAGAATTTCTCATGACCCTGTTCTGAGCCAAATCCAGCTTCCCTTAAATGAATGAGAATGCTTGTTACATGGCCCAAGAAGCTACTTTGTCCATTTGAAAATTAATTAGACCGTAGCTAGATGAACAACCCTAAAATGCTTTCACAATGTTCTTAGATGGATGACCCTGGCTGAGTTCCCAATTTTAACAAGTTTACCCTAAAGCAAAAACATGGCCTTTTGGCTAAGCTACTGCTCCAATTATAATGCTTTCCTGAGTGGTAGCAGCTAAGGCACAACCTGCCAGAAAAGAAAGTTAAGCCGGGAGTAGTTAAAACTTTCGCATGCAGTGGTAAGAGAAGATGTTTTTAAAGGAAATGCTTTTGTCTCAAGGAGCCAATTTAGTTATTCATTTCCCAGCTGGACTCGGAGAAAATAATACAATCTTGTATATGTCATGGTCCACTCTAGATTAAAAGTCCTTGAAGGCACATAGTGTGTTTTTTCTCTGCATTATTATTATTATTATTATAGTGGGACTACAGGGTTGGTAGTTTGATTAGAAGCATAAAACGTAAATCCAGGTGTAAATCTGTTTTTCAAAGTGTCAGCCTGAGCATATGCTCATGGCCACGGGTAAGAGAGAACTTTGGGTGGGTGAGATTCTTTGCCATTACACTCACAGAGATGCTTTAAATCAGGCGTCCTCAAACTACGGCCCGCAGGCCACATGCAGCCCGCAGGCCACATGCAGCCCGCCTAGGACATTTATCCAGCCCACCAGGTGTTTTGCTGCCACTGCCTGTCCTGCTTAGCAGCTGACTCATCCCGGGGCCTGCAGTCTGGCCCTCCAACAGTCTGAGGGACAGGGAACTCGCCCCCTGTTTAAAAAGTTTGAGGACCCCCGCTTTAAATGCTTTAAAAACTAACCTGCTCATTGCTATATTTAGGAAGGTACTTTATAAATATTGAAGATGATAATAGAATTGATGCTTGCCTATCTGTAAGGTGGAGATGTAGTCAGGGATACACTGCATGAAAACTAAAATTTCAGAAACTACTCAAAAATGGAGAAATTTTAGAAAGGATGCCCAAGTGATAATTACTTTATTGATTAAAAACAGTGTCACTGTTGGCGGGGTGCGGATGGATATCTGACTCCTATGGAGCTGAATCATTGCCTGATGACCAGTTGGGTGCCTTGCTGTCCCTTTGGGCTCTCTCTCAGTCTCTCTGGGCAGCTGACTGAGGGTCTTTATGCAGGCACATGAACAAACATGATGCCAGCCAGCTGTGTAAAGAAGCAGAATAATAATTCGGGTGTTGAGTAAAGGATAGAGACAAGATTGTGAAATTCTGAGGAAGGATAATGGAGCAACCCACCTTGTACGCTGAAGAATTCTCTCCTCTTACCCACCTCTCTCCTCACAAGGAACTTACCTGGTTTAAACACAGAGACCTCTGTGTATCAATGTACTTTTGGGTTTTCCTAAAGTAACCAGTTGTTTCAGGACAGTTTTGCCAGCCCTCCCTAGTTCCAGATCTTTTTCTACGTGCTTGTGTGACCTTAATAGGGCAGAATCACTATCCCTCCACACATCCCCCTAAAAAGTTATCCAAAATCTAGCATGGCCAGAAATCTATGGGTGGTGCCCTACTCTTTTGTCAGAGAGTGGGTCCTGTAAAGGGGGCACCATAGGTACTTCCCCTCAAGCTATACTTGATGAGGACTTGTGTTGATTTACACAAATCTGGGTCAAAACAGAATCCTTTGAATTGGATTATAGAAGTCACAATGTTTTCACGGAGTCACAGGACTTCCCAGGATGAAGTCCTTCCCCAGGTTCCATGACATGACTGGCCACTTTTAAGTTGTCTGAAACCCATGCAAGCAAGGAGAAAGGGTTCTGGGCCCTTAAATGTATTCCTTAAGGCAAATACGCTTGGCTCTTCCAGAATTGCCAAGATGGCCTCCATCATTTCAGTGAACTCCCATTTACTTGGGCTCACTTCAGTCCAATTCTGTCTTTTTGAGTGTTTTCATCCTCTCCCCAAACAACTAAAACTTTCACAGAACAATGGTAGACAGCTTCAAGTTCCCATCTTCTGTACTTTTATTTTTTTTTTGACACAAATTGACACTATGTCACCCTCAGTAGAGTGCTATGGCGTCACAGCTCACAGCAACTTCAAACTCTTGAGCTTAAGCGATGCTCTTGCCTCAGCCTCCCAGTAGCTGGGACTACAAGTGCCTGCCACAACACTCGGCTATTTTTGTTGTTGTCATTATTGTTTAGCAGGCCTTGCCCAGGTTGGAACCCCCAGGCCTAGTGCATGTGGCCGGGGCCCTAACCACTGAGCAAGACGCAGAGCCACCATCTCCTGTACTTTCTCTTCCCCTGACAGAGGGATCATTGCCACAAGGTCAACTGAGCAACAGAGGTGTAAGGAAGGAACAAGGCAGCACCGTAGAGAACCCCGGGGGGGCTAAAGGGTCCGTCAGACATGATAGACAGGAGGCCTTATCTGACAAAGGCAAAAACATGACAGTCACAGGCAAATTAAAATGGCAATTTTTTTTCTTTCTTTTTTTAAGACACAGTCTCACTCTGATGCCCATGTTAGAGTGCCTTGGTGTCATGATAGCTCACGTAACCCCAAACTCCTGAATTCAAGCAATCCTCCTGCCTCGGTCTCCTGAGTAGCTCGTGCCTTCACGATGCCTGGCAAATTTTCCTAATTTTAGTAAAGATACAGTCTCATTTTTGCTCAGGCTGTTCTTGAACTCCTAAACTCAAGTGATCCTCTTGCCTTCATCTCCCAGAGTGCTCGGATTACAGGCATGAGCCACCATGCCCAGCCTAAAGTGGCAAATATAAAAGCACAAATCAATAAAAATGATAGTAACTTACGATTCCCATGAATTTATAGTTTTCGAAGCACTTTTAAATACCTTGTTATCACTGAGTCTCAGAATAGACTGGGTGGAAGGCAGTCTGGAATTGTCATGTTCAGATTGCAGATGCAGATTCAGATTCTCCAACAGGTGAATAGACTTCGCCAGCCGAGCAAAGCAGAGTTGTAGGTTAAGGGCATATGGTGTAGAGGCAGACTTGGGTTGATATTTTGGCTCCTACTTTTTATTAGCTGAAGAGACTGGCGCCCGTTGTTTCATCTGTCTATCCCTGGATTTATTTACCTGTGAAGTTGAACCAAGTGCCAAGCACTGCTGTAAAAGCTATAAATAGTATAAATATACTATTATTCTCCCAACCCCCCTATGAGGTGGGACCCCCATTTTAAAGACGAAGAAATCGAGGCTAGTAAAGATTAAGTAACTAGCTTAAGATAACATGTCTAATAAGTGGCAGATGTGGGGTTCAAGGCCAGGCAGAGTAGCTCATGTCTACCTACACGCTAGCTCTGGACCTTGTCTGCACCACTTTCATCAGTTGGCAAGAAGAGCAAGTAGCATCAGGAGCTGATGCTAAGTCTAGCCTGGTGAGTGCTCAGAACATAGCAGCCACTCATTCACATTTTTTAAGACTCTCTCTTATTTATTGACTGTCTTTCACTATTGAATGGAAGCTCTGCAAGGGCAGAAGTGCTAGATTTGTTCCCGGTTATGGTGCTAGAACATAGACTGGTATCTGGTACAAAATAGAGGCTCAGAAATTATTCATCGCGGGAATGAATGCGGTTCATATTGAGAAGTCTTTTTATGAGTTGTGGGAGGAGGGGGCCAGAACAGAAGCATGAGTTAGTCCCCCTGAGTGTATTCTCCAAAACGGGTACATTTTCAACAATTTTAAAGAAATGCCATTAATGTGAAAGTTAAGGCTCTGAAAAAAAAAAAAAAAGGCAGCTTTGGCGGCAGAGTGAAATACACAATTGAAACTTCCGAGGTTGGAGCTCGAGACAGGTGAAAGTTGGTAGAGGGCTGTTTTTTGCACATGTGCACTTGTTCACCCACCAGTGGTGCAAACTCTGCCTCCGTCTTCCTCCAGCCTCCTTCACCATGCTCACACCCCACCATAGGCTCTGTGCCCCAGAGTTGCAAATTCGGCTGCATCCCTGGACGCTCCCAGCCACTTCAGGGCTGCACGGAACCTGAGCCTCCTTACTCCTATCTCAGTTTCTATCAGCTCCTCGTAACCTTAAATGCTCCCTGAAGAATTCCATGAATAGACCGGGATCCAAATTAAAGAACTAGACTGAACTTAGGCAGAAAAGTGAGAGTGTCCTTTAAATGCCAATAGGCATTGCCTTTGGCATAACAAAGGAGTTAAAACATAATTAAGATCTGAAGGCTGATTACAGGAATGTGTATGATTATTTTTATTATTTTTCCTCTTTCTATCTTTGTGATAGGATGTGATCAACCTCTGCCATGCTCCGTTGCTTAGTAGCAGACAGTCGGAGTTTTAATTATATACTAAAATAAGCTAAAGAACAGAAAACTGCTTTATGTCTAATACGTATATATCCAGAGAGGCATGTGACAGCATCTAAATTGCTTTAGTGCCTGATAAAGAGGCCTCCGGTAGGCTTGTCATCGGAAGATCACAAATGGAGTAGCAAAGTATTATTAATAAGCTGCTGCTCTATTTATATGTCCTCCATTGTTTGTGATTCCTTGTTAGAAGCTAGAAATGAATTTTTATCTACCACTAATTTCATCACGGTTTTTTTTTTAGTCTGGGGGAAAAAAAAAAAAAAACTTTTGTCAATTCCACTGCCAACCTTAGTTCTCCAAATAGAATTCTTTTCACTCCTCCAGATCTCCAATTCCCAAAATATTATATCTAGCAATAAAAAATTAAAGAAATAGTTCATTCATTCTTTGAACACTCAACAGAGCAGCGTTCCAGCAGCAGCCCCCAGAGGAGTTCTCTGCCCTGGTAGAGATTAGATTTTAAGGGGAGGGAAAGATAATAAACAAGTAAAACAATGAAAAGATAATCACAGACTATCACAAAGGTTATAAAAGAAATAGAGTATACTACATAGGATTAGGTTTAGAAAATCCAAAATCAGTGGGCTTTAACCATGTTTGTGATTTAGCCAGAATGTAGTGAGGTAGAAAGAACAATGGGGTTGGTCCCCCCCCTTTTCTTTTTCTTAACACTGGTATCTATTCTGATTGATCAGCACCCTATTTTGTTGGCATGGATCAGGTTCACATGCTGGACCACTTTCCCCCACTCTACCCAGGGGGAAAGCTTGAGGCTCTGTCTCAAAAAAAAAAAAAAAAAAAAAGTTTCTTTCTTTTTTTCTCTCATAATGATGAAGGTCAGAGATGGGCTCTTCAGAATGGGTAAGGCAGCTTCACAAATTTATCAAGGGTCTAGATGTGTTGCTCATCATTCTCAATACATGACTTCAAACTACAGACCAGGATGACTACCTGGGTCCAGCTATGACACCTGTATGAAGGACAGAGGTGAAAAGAGGACCACACTTCCTCCCCTGAAGGATGATTTAGTGTTTTTCTCAATAGTCGGTCAATAATCCCTGGCTGCAAGGAAACCTGGAACAGGTCCATTCTGGGTGGTCATAAGCCCACCTGGAAATTAGGCAGTCATATTAACAAAACAAAATAGGCGGATAGGTGACATTGCCTCGTAGGGTGATATGAAAGTGGTGCAGAGGGGGCTGCTTTAAATAAGATAGGCAGAGCCCTGCTCAGGAGGTGACGATTGAGCGGAGGCCTAAAGAATGCTAGTGAGCTTATCCTGTGAACTGGGAAAAGAGGGCTCCAGGCAGGAAGAGTGCTCATTTCAAAACAAACAGGACTGCTGCTTACAGAAAGATTTGGGCCTCACTTTATAATCATATTCTGCAATGATTAACTTTTCCTTAGCTAGGTTGATAATCTGTTTTCTTCCTAATTTTCACTTCCCCAAACCTCAGAGCATGTTATATGATGGACATTTTTGAGTTATTAAACAAATCAACTACTGTCAGTCTGTAATTTGAACCTGGTAGGAAGATGGTTGAGAACATATGTATTAGAGTAGTAAAATACTTTTGGTGTATTATTTAGGGTGTTTCCATGAGTGGGTGGGGGGAGACAGAGGCAGCCAAGCCAAATAAAGTATGGGTGTAGTTATGTCTTTGAAAGCACCATGAATGGTGTAAATAACATGCCAGATTCAGACAAAACTACTTACAAATTAGGATATTAAATCACAACTCACATTACAATAACATGATTCGGTTTGGTGTTCACTGGAATAGAGCCGATCGTATGGAACTAATGCGATGTTTTGTGTGAATGTCACATTAGTTATGCATTTGTTACGTGATTTTCATGGGTGCCAGAATGTAATTCATTGGAATAAACAGAAGAGCCTATGGCATTAAAGTCTAAAGCTCTAAAGGGGAATTTGCCTTCATTAAAACTTCCCATACTGTAATTAAGGTGATATTATAGCCAGTGCATTTTCTAAATGAATATCTTGTACTGACACCAACAAAAGAAGAAACGGGTAATATTATTTATTTTTGAAGATTTCGTGTGAACAAAGATCACTGTAAAGTAAGTAGTTGATGTCTAAACATTTCATACAAGGGCAACACGCCCTACTACAGAATACAGAGCCTGTGCATGGAGATATAGATATATAGATATAGATATATAGATATATAATATATATTTCAAGCTTTCTCTTTAGTTTGTTAACCAACCCATAGGAGGAAGAAATTGCCACAGAAATTATTATGTATTTGAAGGAAGAAGCTCCAAGAGTATACTTTTTCTAAACTGACCAGATTTCCAACACATTGGCATATGTCTAGTTATGAAACTAGGACAAAGTTATGGGACAAAGAAATGATGTCTGTTCTAAAGCTGTTTGAACGTTAGCTCCATTTTCAAGGGCAAAGACTATGTCCTTTTTACCTCTGCAAATCCAGCACTTACCACAATGTTTGACACGGTCGGTGCTCAGTGGGTTGTGAATGAATGAAAGGCAACTCTCACTTGGAATAATTTCCATTTACCTAATAGCTTTCTAAGAGTATTCTATTGTATACAATCACTTCTTTCTGGAAACCTCTATTAATATGAAACATTAAATATATGTAGCAAATGTGAATCATAGTGCACACATTTAGGTGTGCAAAGCAATTTTACTTGTTTTATTTTTCTAAAATTAAATAATTTAAGCCTACCAACTCTTATTAAGGAGGATGAAGATTAACCTTTGTAATTGGGGTTCCCTTCCATTTCTATGTTTCGGGGGAGTTTAGAAAAGCACCATTGCAGAAAGGAAGGTGCCTGGTCCACAGTGTCATTCTGCCGGGTCTAGGTGATGGGCCCATGTGTTACTCATGAGTCTTTTAATCCCACTCTGCAAGGTTCTTCCATGATGGGCTGTTTCCTTCCTTATTTCCAGGTCTTTCGACAGGAGTGGTTAGGCTGTCTAAGGCCTTATGATACAATCCTTTCTTCTAAGGTATTGATGTCTCTCCAGGGACTTACTCAGAAATAGCCCCAGGTCCTCTCTGTTCTCAGATCCCCTAAAACTACTTGGGATTTTTGACATCTTCCTAAACATTGACCAAAGTAAGCGTGAACAAAGCCCATCTCTCTGGCACTCACCAGTATCTCTGTTCTCCTTACTATCCTTCTGATCTTATTTTCTCTCCCAACTGAGGACTCTTTATGCAGGGGTCCTCAAACTTTTTAAACAGGGGGCCAATTCACTATCCTTCAGACCGTTGGAGGACCGGACTGCAGGCCCCAGGACAAGTCGGCTGCTAAGCAGGATAGGCAGCAGTGGCAAAAACACCCAGCAGGCCAGATAAATGTCCTCAGTGGGCCACATGTGGCCTACGGCTGTAGTTTGAGGACACCTGCTTTATTGAGTCTATTAAGGGAATCTTTGTGCCTAGATGTTTGCTCTATGCTATGAGTTTCTTTCTATTATCCTAGAAAGGCCTGCCTCTATTTCCCACTCTCCAAAGACATGCCCCTTCTCTGAGTCCATAAGCACATAGACCAAGTCATAATACTAAGGGAATCCTTGGTTCTACCCAGTGGCCTTCCTGTAGAGCCTGTGTTTGTGGAGAGGGCAGTAAGAGGGAATGCCGTGTGGGCTGTGTGTAGAGCAGCAAGGGTAACAGAAGATGTTCTAGAGTTCAGACCTCAGGGGTGGGTGTTTGTCCAAGTTACATAGCTACCGAGGATGAACAGGGACCAGTAACCAGGAGAACTTGGGAAGACGTGCTGTTGATAAAATGGAGACAGCTATATGGGAGGAAAGTTTAAAGAAAGAAAAAAAAAGGACTTGAAATCTTAGACACCTCTCCCCACTAAAGGGACGTTTACCTCCCCTCTCTTTCAACTGGAAGAGGACTTAGGGGCCAGGTGCAGTGGCTCCCTCTTGTAATCCTAGCACTCTGGGAAGCCAAGGCAGGAGGATCCCCTGAGCTCAGGAGTTTGAGACCAGCCAGAACAAGGATGAGACCGCACCTCTTTGAAAAGTAGAAAAATTGTTGTAGTGGAGCTACCCATTGCCAGAGTAGAAGACCAGTTCCAGAAAAGAAAAATAAAATCAGCTCGGGATGCCAAGGTGGAGGATTGCGTGAACCCAGGAATTTGAGGCTGCTGTGAGCTAGGCTGACACCATGGCTCTCTAGCCTGGGCAACAGTGTGAGACTGTCTAAATAAGTAAATAAATGAACGGAAGAAGGAGAAGAAGGCAGCTCATGACCGCCTAGGTAGGCAGCATGTGGTAGAAAGCTCTGTGACTTCCCAGGCCGGGTCACAGAAAACCGTGCTGTTTTTCTGTCTGTATTTTTGGAACACTCACTCTGGGGTTTCTCCCTCTTAGAAGCCAGCCACCCTGCTGAGAGAAAGCCAAGTCACGTGGAAAGGCCACCTGTAGGCACGCTGATCGCCAGTTCCAGCGGAGCCAAGTCTTTGAGTCATTCCAGCCCAGGCGCCAGACTTGTGAGTGAGGGAGCCTCTGGATGTTCCAGCCCTCAGCCACTGAGCCACTCCTGCTGTTGACGTCTTCCCAGCGGAGGTGCCAGACATCACAGAATCATGGAACAGAGGCCAGACAAGCCACCACCACCCTGCCCCCTGTGCCGTGTCCGCTTCTGGTCCCACAGAAGTCACGGGCATTAGAAAACGTTTTCCCTCTTATGCCACAACTTTGGGTCGCTCTGTTATGTAGCAATAGGTGAGTGAACAGTTAGGAAAGAAAAACACTGGCAAACCAGTGGGCTGGAGCCAGCCAGGGCCAGACCAGAAGGCCAGTGCAAGAAAAGAAAAGTGAAATCAGCTTCTCCGGCACCACGAGAGCTAACGTTACTGGAACATTATTCTGTGACAGGAGCAGGTCCTTTGTCATGTATGAATTCATTTGTCTCACAAAACCATCCAAGGTAAGGGATATTATGTAGCACCATCGTATGCCAAGGTTAAAGGGGAAAGGAGAGGTTAGATGCTCCCTCCAGGTGAGAAGGCAATGTGTGGAGGGCGCAGAATTCAGCGGTCCACCACATTACAGCGCCCTGTGGGGGCCAGAACTGGGGTGAGAACTGCAGAAACATCTGCAGACTTAGAGAATGTTCTAGTAGCATATTGGATGAAAGAAAAACAACCACTGGCATTTTCCCCTAAGAAATTCTCATTGAAAGCATTATTTTATTATCACAGAGAAATAAAACAAAGTTTGACATCTTACACATCTTTAAACACTATGACCTAATGCTATTCAGGCTTTACAGCCTCTAAACAAGATACATTGGCCAGTAAGAGTTATTTTTGACAAAAGGCAACTATTGTTTGAAAGAAAACATCATGATACAGACCCAGCTGAAGAGGAAATAGCAACAGTCCTCAGCGTTGCCAAGCGTGAAAATAAGTGTTTTTTGTCGTTTCTCTCAATAATCTTCACATAAACCCTCTAGACGGGCGATTTCACTTCCATGTTCTAGATGAGGAAACTGAAACTCACTAAGGTGACATTATTTGCCTAAGATTACATTGTAAGTGACAGACCTTGGTATTCTATTTATGCCTCCTGTTTCAAACAATAAAGCCAAACGCAATCAATATTTAAGATCAAAAGTTCTCTCCAGGGTTTCTTCCCTGTTGGGTAACCCATGGGCCCTATGGAGAATTACAGAGTAATCATGCTGACCAAGTTGAGAACTTCATAAGCCAACAATCTTTCAACAAAACGTGGATAAGCAACATTAGGGTCCCATTTTTCAAATTTATAAAAGGAAAGGTAATCACAACCAGAATGATAAAGTACATTATTTCAGAATAAACTAAGTACTTCTGGGATTATGGAAAGCTCAAAAACAAAATTGTCTTGATTCTTCTCACTTCATCATAAATACTTATATGTGAATGTCCTGCTTTAGACAAGCATTATTTCAGGGAATAGTATTTGAGAACCAATTATTTAGTTGAGTTTAATACCTTCTTTTTGTTTTGTGTTGGCACACGTGTGTGTACACACAAGCCTGAATGCTTGTGCATGGATAGACACACAAGTGTATTGCCAGAAGAGGGAAAAAAATAATATTTCAGGCAAATTAATATTTCAAATGGTGGCTTATGACACACATTATTGACCACAGCCCGACTAAATAACGAACCAGTCTAGCCTAGCGTTTTTAATTAAATGCAAAGGCCTAAGTATTAAATGAAACCACTATCATTATTGATGAAATTTTAGTATGATCTCACAGCAAAAAACAAACCAATGAACACAAAATCAACCAGTGTTTATGAAATAGAATATCACTGTGGTATCATAACAACGTTTCATCCTCAAAGTTAGACTTGGTTTTTGACAAATGAAGAAATAGTGTGTATTTGCCAAGAGCTATTCCTGAGGAACATGGATGGAGATACTATCCCTGATTCTGACGACATTACAGTTAGGAGAGAGATGAAAATTTCCTTCCCCCCTGCTTCCTAACATAAACTTTGCATTATTCTCAGTATTCATGTCTCCCTAACTTGGAAACAACCTTAACCCCAGTAGCCTCCACCCAAACCCTCATTGCCCATCCACTCTTCCTTTCCAAGGCTTTATTCCCTTCAGCTTCCTACTTTGCCTCCAGGTAAAAGTTTGCAAAGGAATCTTCTCTCTGCCTTAACACAGCTACTCTCTATCCAAAGCAACTTCTTCATGGTTTCTCCCAGTTTTAAAAATTAATATAAATGTAAAGCATACAAGTCAGTAAATTTTGGTACTTCCACAATGTTGTGCAACCATTGCCAGCATCTCATTCCAGAACATTCTCATTATCCCCAAAGAACTCTGTACCCATTAAGCAGGTACTCCCTATCCCTCCTCCCTCACCATGCTTCTCCCGAACTAATAGCTTGTCTTCTCTAAACCATGAGTCCCAATGTATTAACCATGTTTCCAGCTTCTGTAAACACATGTTTTAACATCTCTCCTACATGTGTAATCTGAACATGCCTTCTCTTGGACAATCTGATAGTACGCCTGAGCCACCTTGCCTTGGCCCCTGCCTGGAACCTTCCTCCTTCAAATGCAAACCAGCTACCCCAGACTCTACACCTCCACCTGTCTCTTTTTGTGGGCACTCACACTCCTGGCCACTGTACACCTGCCCCTACCATGCCAAGGCCAGCACCAGACAATTAGGGACAGTTCCTCTTCCAGAGCCCACTGAAATCATTCACACTAGCTGATTCTAAGCATGATTCTGGCCTTACCCATCTCTTCCCATAGAAACCACAATAAAGACTCAGGCCTACTGTTACTCGCTCTCTTTCTACCTTATAACTCACCCCAGGGCTTCCTCATGTGGCCCCTCATGGAGTGCCCCCACCTTCACATTTTACTAAACTACTTTTCAGCAGCCATTGTCTTTGGATCTGTTGGTCTTATTATACCTCAATATCTCCAATACACTCTATTGTAAAGACATTCTGCTCCCATCTCTCATGCTGGCCTCACTCAACACAAACTCAGGAAACAAGGTTTGGACTAGTTCCAAGAAAGAGCTGTGTGATGGTAGAGATGCCAATTAACCTCTCTAGGTCCATTTCTTTACCTCTTTATCTGTAAAGTAATAAGCATTTATTTCTTTTTTTTTCTTCTTTTTTTGGAGACAGAGTCTCACTTTGTTGCCCTGCATAGAGAGCCATGGTGTCATAGCTCACAGCAACCTCAAACTCTTGAGCTCAAGAGATTCCCTGGCCTCAACCTCTGGTGTAGCTGGGAATACAGGCACCCACCAGAATGCCCAGCTATTTTTAGAGACAGTCTTACTCTAGTTCAGGCTGGTCTCAAACTCCTGAGCTCAGTCAATCCACCCTCCTCGGCCTCCCAGAGTACTGGGATTATAGGCGTGAGCCACTGCACCTGGCCTGATGAGCATTTCTTTATATTTCATAACACATATCCCTCTTACATGAACACAAGAATCTTACCCCTTGCTTCTTTTCATATGCATATGTGTCTTCACACTCAAGAACTGGCCCTACACATTTTCCCAATAATAAGGTCTTTCCTTTCTACAATATTAAACACCTATTTTTGCTTCATTAAATAAAAGTTTTTTATACTACTTACATTTTGTAATAACTATGCTTTGTGAATCATCGGAATAGGTGCTTATAATCACTCTTCAAATTTTGAAAGTCTACTAAGAATATAACAGGTGCAGTAAGTCCCTGAGTTACAAACATCCATATGACTCTCACTTGTAAATGGGGGTATAACTTATGTACAACTCGCACTTACAAACAAAGACTATTACAGTTAATAGGTAAATGTACTTATGAATGGAGGCCATTACAGTATTCAATAAATTTTACTAAAATCAACACATGATCATTCATTTACTCATTCATGCAAATATTTATTGAGAACCTGTTAAGTGTCAAGTTTTTAGTTAAATACCATGAACACAAAATTGAAAAGGCATATTGAAAAGTCCTGGATCCTGACTGAGAAGTAACTGTGTTTTTCTACATTTGTAGATTTAATTTAGGAATGCTACCTAGGACAGATGAAGTTTTACAACATGCCATGTAGGCTGGGTACACTGGCTCATGCTTGTAATCTGGGAGGCTGAGGCAGCTGGATTGCTTGAGTTCAGGCATTCAGGACCAATCCAAGGAAGAGCCACATCTTGTCTCTTCTGAAAATAGAAAAACTAATCATTTCTTGGCCTTCTGGCCAAGATCAAGTGTAAAATAGAAAAACTGGCTGAGTGTGGTGGCATAAGCTTATAGTCCTAGCTACTCAGGAGGCGGAGGCAAGAGGATTTCTTGAGCTCCAGAGTTTGAGGTTGCTGTGAGCTATGATGATGCCACCACAGAGTGAAACACTGTCTCAAAAAAAAAAAAAAAGTGGTGCACATTTTGGGGTTGGGGGTGTTAAGAGACGCAACCTACCTGCGGTCCTGATATGGGGCCAGATGACACACCTTAGTAGCACCTTATTTGGTAAGACAGTTTGTGAACCAGATACATTTTCCTCAGTGCATGCCTTTTTTACCAAGTAGATTAGAGCTGGAAAATAGCTTTCACTTTCAGAAACAACTGTGATCCATCAGCTGTGGCTGTTGAGAACATTCCTTTGTGAATCGTGAAGCCACATCCGGACTCAGAGACAGAAGGTGGCCGCTAATTAGTAATACCAGCCATGGAAGTGGCTTCAGGAAGTGGCGATGTGGGAACCGTGTTTTTCTCACTCTTGAGCTAGATATTTTTGAGAGCTGAGAAAGATTGCTCCTGCCACTTCATACTCAGCAACTCTATTAGAAGGTGGGGATTAGAGAGAAAAAAAGTGGAAAGCTATGGTCATGTTACACATTGCTAGGGTGAGATTTTTCTTACACACCAGATTTCTAAGGAGATGTCAGACTTGAAGGGGTAGGGATCTGATCTTAGTAAGTTATCACATATCCGCAATCAAAAAACAATGTTTAAAATACCATTACAACCATCTTTTCTGCCACTGTAGAAGTAAATCACAGCACTGACAACAGCATTCCTGCTCATTTTGGTGCTTCAGATATAATTTTCAATTTTGTACAATGTGTATATATAAAACTCTATAGTCAGCAGGCCCCATCTTTTTCTTTCTTTCTTTCTTTTTTGAGACAGAGTCTCACTCTATTGCCTATGGCCTCAGGCTAGCTCACAGCAGCCTCAATACTCCTGGGTCCAAGCAATCCTTTTTCAGCCTCTGAAGTAGCTGGGACTGCCCACAAGGCGCTGCTAATTTTTCTGTTTTTAAAAGAGACTGGGTCTCGCCCTTGCTCAGGCTGGTTTCAAACTCCTGAATTCAAGTAGTCCTCCTGCCTTGGCCTCCCAGAGTGCTGGGATAACCGGTGTGAGCCACCATGCCTGGCAGCAGTTCCTCATCTTAAACTAGAGGAGATTAAAGAAAAAATTCAGGCTGGGTGCAGTGGTTCATTCCTGTAATCCTAGCACTCTGGGAGGCTGAGGCAGGTGGATTGCTTGAGCTCATGAGTTTGAGACCAGCCTGAGCAAAGGTGAGAACCTGTCTCTACTAAAAATAGAAAAACTGAGGCAAGAGGATCACTGGAGCCCAAGTTGGAGTTTGCTATGACGCCACAGCACTCTACCCATGGTGACAGCTTGAGACGCTGTCTCAAAAAAAGAAAAAGAGAAAAGAAAAAGTTCATGTGATAACAAAATATATATATATATTAAACATTATTATCCAGTTTTTTGTAATAATCACAATAAACCAATAAAATCTGCCTGCAGATTCCACTACCCAAAATAAGACATGCATCTCCTGTTTGTGACTTCTCATCATTACCAAAGAACAACTACAACTCACTAGCTTTGTTAGGAAACGAACAAAATCCTTAGATAGTTTTTAAATTCTGATGCAACTATCCTTAACTATCCAGCTCCCAAGCTACAAAGGGGGCTTTCATTTGTTTTTGCTTAAACAGAGCAAACCTCCTTAATGCAGATTATCTGAGTTGTAAGACCAGTCAGAAATAGTGAAAATTTGGAATTAATATCATTGAAGAAAAGGATAAAGAGGAGGACCAGGAAAAAGGAGAAGAGGGATGAAAAGGAGAAAAAAAATTTACTGGTAAACGTAAAGAATATAATGGATTTGGCATCATGGCTAAACTGTTATTAACAAAAGATCCAAAATGCAGGCCTTAAATAAGATCATTGTTTTTCTGTTTTTTCCAGAGATGCAAGGTGAACATTCAACATAGGGCATGTGTCTCAGGGTCCAAAGAGCTGTCTCAGCTTCCACTCCTTCCTAGCTAGTAGGAAGTAAGAATTGGAGGTGCTCACATCCCACCCATTATGCAGGATTTAATAATGTGGTCACACCTAGTTGCAAGGAAGGCTGGGAAATATGAAATCCACCAATGTGGCCATGTGCTGAGCTAAAATTCAGGGCACTCTGAAATCCACCAGTGTGGCCATGAGCTAAAATTCAGGGCACTCTTGCTAAAAGGAAGAAAGGAAGAGATTGATTACTCCCTGCAACAGTCTAGAGATTTGCCTCACAGGCCAAGTCTGAGCCACCCACTTGTTCTTGAACAACCTATGAGTTAAGAGTGGCTTTTACACATTAACACGCACAATCAATTGGAAGCTTGGAAACCTAATTTCAAACCCCAACTAAGTAAGATGTTATTCTCCCCCCCCATAAGAAATCCATTCTTCTCAAAGAGAAGTAGATCTATGTTACAAAAATTATATTAGTTTTTATTACTATACTTGGAATGTCACTGTTGAAAATCACATAAGGCTCGGCGCCTGTGGTTCAATCAGCTAAGGCGCCAGCCACGTACACCTAAGGTGGCGGGTTCGAATCCCCAGCCCAGGCCCGCCAAACAACAATGATGGCTCCAACCAAAAAATGGCCGGGCACTGTGGTGGGCGCTTGTGGTCCCAGCTACTTGGGAGGCGGAGGCAGGAGACTCACTTGAGCCCAGGAGTTGGAGGTTGCTGTGAGCTGTGATGCCATGGCACTCTACCCAGGGGGATAGCTTGAGACTCCGTCTCAAAAAAAAAAAAAAAAAGAAAATCACATAAAAATTTATTTTCTCTTGTTATGTAAGCACTAACATAATATCTTTGATTTCTGCATCTCAGTTTGCAAAATCTAAGTAATTACTTTCTGGCTTTTTATAGGAAGTTTGGCAAACCCTGTCCTAGACTGAGTTGTACTAACCAAGTAGAATCCCTACAAAGTATAGAAATAATGGCTTTCAAGTAGCTCAACAAAACAAAATCCTCTGACCCTTAAGGAATTTGACCTGCATTTCTAATTATAGCAAACTTTCTTTAACTAGGTCACATATTCAGCAACTTCTATTAGTCAAAGTCCATTGGGAAAATAGGAAACTAGGGGAGTAAAAGTTTCTGCATAGCCCGAATCAAAGCACTCAAAGCTTATGCATTGCTCACACAGAGGAATGCCCAGACATTTACATAGGGCATATTTATCCTCCTACCAGACATAATTCAGTTAACTGTTAATGACTGAACTGGATTAGCAGTTCTCCAGAGCTCACAGCAGAGCTGCAGCAGTGAATTTGAAATGGTTTGGGAGGAAAAGAGACAGAGTAAAATGCTGCTCTCGAGGGCCTCTTAATCTAGGGACTAAAACCTTCATTACACCTCTGAAGCACCCAGGGACACCACTGTATCGCTGCTCATTGTAATAATGATCTTAAAGATGACCCTGTGCCAGCAAGCACGGGTAAAATTCTATTCATTATTTTCTGTTTGAAGAGGCTGAAAATAATACACTTTAGAAAGCCTATTATCAAAAATAGTGAGGCTAAAATTTCGGCCATCTGAAGGGATAAGTTCAGTTACCTGTAAGTTAATCCATATGGAAGTTTTATTCTTCCATGAATTCACGTGAGATGCGATGACATGTTGCTTGTAAACAAACATTTCCACTGTCCTAGCCAACAGATTCTCCTAATCTAATACTTTCATCTAGGATTCTTTAACTCAGATAATATTGTGGTGGACCTTGCCAGCCCTTGTCTACTGATCATGAATATGAATATTCTGTGTGTAAGAGACAAGGAAGCAGCTCAACTTGGTTTAGGAAAAAAGGGTTGAGTGTGGTCGCTCATGCTATAATCTCAGCACTTTGGGAGGCCAAGGCAGGAGGATTACTTGAGGTTAGGAGTTTGAGACCAGCCTGGGTAAAATAGTGACACCCCATCTCTAAAATACAGAAATAAAAAAATTATTTGGGTGTGGTGGTGTGTGCTTGTAGTCCCAGTTACTCAAGAAGATATCTTGAGCCCTGGATGTTGAGGCTGCAAGAGCTGTGGTTGTGTTATATCCAGCTGGGCAATAGAGTGAGATCCCACTGGCCAATCTGTGCCAGTGAGACCCTGGGAGGAGAGAAATACTCTCTGTCCAGGCTGGTTGATAAACTGCAAGGGTGTGTTTAGGGCCATCAGCCAGCCATTGTGCCATGTGATAGGGAGAATCTGGCTGAGAATGGTGAACGCTCTGAAAACAGTCCTGCATTGCTTAACAACAATGCTAGTGACGCATTCTGAGAAACGTGTCATTGTGTCAACTTACACACACCTAGATGGTGTACCTATGACACGTCTAGGCTATGTGATGTAGCCCGTTGCTTCCAAGCTACAGCCTGGTACAGCACATCTCACTGTCCTGAGTACTGCAGGCAGCTGTAACACATGCTAAGTGTGCGTGTAAACATGTCTAACACAGAAAAGGTACTATAAAAATGTGGTATAAAAGATTTTTTAAAAGGTACACCTGTGTAGGGCCCTTCCCATGAATGGAGCTTGCAGGACTGGAAGTTGTTCTGGGTGAGTCAGTGAGTGAGAGGGGAGTGAGGGTGAAGGCCTCGGACATTGCAGACTTTAACTGCAGTCTATGCTAGCCAGGCATTGGGGTGGGCACCTGTAGTCCCAGCTAACTGGGAGACTGAGGCAGGAGAATTGCTTGGGCCCAGGAGTTTGCGGTTGCTGTGAGCTGTGACCCCACAGCACTCTACTGAGGGCAACATAGTGAGACTGTCTCAAAAAGAAAAAAAAACATAGTCTATTTTACATTGTAAAACATATTTTCTTTCTTTAGGAATAAATTTGGCTTACTGCTTTTTTACTTTATAAATTACTTGATTTTTTTTAACTTTTTGACTTTCATAATAATGCTTACCATGAAACACAAACACATACTACTATACAAACTATTTTTTATGTCTACGCTGTAAGCCTTTTCTAGTTTTAATTTTTTTTTATTTTTTATTACTTTTTAGACATTTTGCTAAAATCTAAGACACAAACATGCACGTTAGCCTAGACGTACACAGAGTCAGGATTACAACATCATGGTCTTCCCCTCTGAACCTCGTCCCAATGGAAGGTCTTCACGGGAAGTAATGCAAATGGAGCTGTCCTCTCCTGTGATAACAATGCCTTCTTCTGGAACACCTCCTAAAGGACCTGCCTGATGCTGTTTCACAGTTAATTTTTTTTTATAAGCACACTTTAAAATAATGATAAATACAATAGGAAATTCACAAATCTGATAAATCAATATCAGATTATCAATAATCAATTATTTATTGCCTTTTCATGACTGTATGTACCAGGCTTTTATAGAACAGGCAACACAGCAGTATGTTTGCACCAGCATCCCCACACACACATGAATAATATATAGATAGCACTATGTTGTTACAATAGCTGCAATGTCAGTAGGTGATGATAGAAATTGTTCAGCTCCACTGTAATCTTCTGGGATCACCATTTTATATGTGCCTGTTGTTATGTGGCTCATGACTCTATTTTATTGCAAAGATTGGGTCTTCAGATCTCTATCTGATAGAGGATTGAGGAGGGGTGAGAGGTGCAGAGTTGTTTAAGGAAAACCAGCCATGGAAAGATGAGGAGCGGGCCACACAGCTGTGGGGATTTAAAGCCTCCCTTTCCTCCCTTTCCATCAGCCTGGGGTTAAGGACAGAGGAAGGACAAATCCCACATTAACGTATGTGGAAGGGACAAAAAATTGGCAAGGGTAGTGTTTGTCCAGTCCTCTTACCATCTGTAGATTACAACAATGTGTGACTGAAGCATCCAGAAGCCTCTGTCCCCTTTGGGGAGTAGTTGCTTCCCTTTGGAGTCTGGGTGGGTCCCACCTCCTTTCCTCTTGGTCTACAAGTGTATAGAAGCTGCTGAATGAATCTAGTGGAGTAGACATGTGACCCAGTTCTCCCAAGCTGGCATGTTCCATCTTTGCGCTATGGTGATCATACCCAATAGATCAGAACTGCTATAGGGACTTTGCCAATGCAACTGGAATGAGGTGGTGGCCTCTTACTGGACT
Organism: Galagoides demidoff; assembly: GCA_963574575.1. NCBI lineage: Eukaryota > Metazoa > Chordata > Mammalia > Primates > Galagidae > Galagoides > Galagoides demidoff. The sequence continues at coordinate 58,732 of CAUYQV010179725.1, forward strand.
TTGAAGGCTCACGGCATTAGGAAGGTTGAGAACCACTGCACTAGAGGAAATCTCTCCCACCTTCAAGGAGGACAAAGCCAAGAAAATTAAGGGACAGGCAGACCAAAGGCCTTGTTTGAGCCCCTCAACACAGGCATTCCTGAGGTTACATTTACCATTTGAGCTATTGAATTCCTCCATTTCACTGGATTGAAATTCTTCTGTTCACCATTTATCCTTAGGCAAAGAGTACGGGCTGGAAAAATATATTTTGAAAAAGACATTACATAAAAAATATCTCTGATCTCATCTGTGAGTAGAAAAGGTATGCCAGTGTGTTTTCCCTTGAGCATCATAATAGAGAGTGCTTAAATTCTAGAAGTGTCTTAGTAAGTTCTACAATATACTGTAGGTATATAATGATTAATGTAGCTTTTGTGGGTTGACCTACAACCCATCAACAACTAAACTTTTGAGATTTAACCTGTTCTATCTGTTAGGACTTGCCTGCATTAAAAAGGAGTCACTGACAAGACTACATTGGCTGTGAACACTGTACAATTCTTTCCAGTGTATTCCATCACAAACCAGTGAGGAGGACCTAAAATTATAAGCCACTTATGCTGTAGCCAAGATCTCCACTCTATTTCCTAAACATTAAGTTGTCCATTTGTATTTAATAGGGTAAGAGACATTCAATATGAAAGACATTTTATTGTACCATTCATAGAAAAGGTCCATTGAATGTGTGCATAACTAAAATTTAGATTTTCATTGAAAATAAAAACATGTTACTTTTTAAATTCAAAAGTAGTAACTTTTTAATGGCAAAGGTTTCCTTTGCCTGAATTTTGTATTTTCGTTGGAGATGAAAACCAAAGCTAATTTGTTTTTTCAGGAATAGTAATTTTTTAATGACAATGACTTTTACCTACAGAATCATAAACAAATGTAATTATATTTATCTTAGGAAAACAAAAGAAATTATATTCATCAAGTTTACATAATTTCTGTAAAATCCCCAGAATTTCCCCAACTATGTTCTTTGGAACCATTAACAGGTGCCTACACACACAGAGTCCTGTGGCCAGACAGGATTGGGAAACATCACATACCAGTCCCCCTGAAAACTCTCAAGGCACATGAGCATAATTTAGAATATGAAAAGTCTAGCAGTAGAGATAACTGTTCAGATTTCTTTAGCCCAGGGTTTCCCAACCTTAACTTTCTCAAAATTAATGACATCAAACCTCTTCCCATTCCAGCCCCAACTCTGAATCCCCTTTCTTCAAAGCAACTTCTGGAACAGTTTGGGGACGTTAGCTCCATAAAGCGACGTCTGGGAAACACTAGTTTCGTGGTTTCTATCTACACAGATTTTGCTGTCTGAATAATATGTAAGGAATTTTGAGTGACAATTGCACCCATTTGGATACATCTTCAGCTGACTCCATAATTAGAAATTTTAAATGCAAATCTTTCAGAAGCAAACTGTCTTTACCATTTAGACGGATTGCTGAGATGTATTTGTTTTTTTCTACACTCATGTTACTTTCCAGTGTAGCTGGTATGGGTAGTAGGCTCAAAAGACCTACAAATATTAAACACAAGTACAATTAACCACTTCTAAATTTTATGTATATAGAAAGCCTTGACAATTTGAACATGACAGATAAATTCTTTCCTTTTTGGTGGGGTGAGGGGGCTGGTAACACGCCTCTGGGGAAAACCCAGATAATGGAAGCTTCTTCATTTACACTCAGCACAGGATGTGTATTATGCATTCAACGTTATTACGGGTGAGGACACAGAGCCATTGCTATTGAGCCTCAGATGTGGCAGCAAAGAATTAAGAGATCATCGCCACTTCTCTCTAAATATAATGAAAATCTAACTGTACACCACTCCTCTTAAATGAGCTCTCCTCATGTTACTTGGCTATGCATTAAATCTTGGCATACACAAAAAAATAAAAACAGGGTAATTCTAGCAGTTCATTTATGTTGGCTGGATTATGAAGATTAACTTCTCAGATGCTGTTCCAAGGAAGTCATCAAATGCGAGTACAATTGAAAATAAAACCCTGAAAAACATTTCAATATTGATAGGAAACTGAAGACGGGATATAGTTCCGATGCCGCTCTCAGCTGCCCAACATCAGTGTGTATCACAAAGGATTAAAAAGTTTAACTCTCTGGGGAATATAATAGCGATTTAAGATTCAGCAAAGCCTATTTTCTGGAAATAGTGTAATTATTCACATGGTAGCAGCACATACATACAGAGTATACAGGTTTAATGCGACTTCAATTTTAAGTCATTTGTGCTGAAGATCTTTTTCAATGTGATAAACTGGGTTTATTATTAATTCTCAAAAATATCCTAACCCCAAGTCTTACAGGGAGAAAGCATCCTTTCTCCACAGTACCCTGTGGCTCTGGCCACCTTACCACCTCACACAAATCTTAGACCTATGGTGTAAGGTTAATGCAGCGTTTTGCCCAGTAAGGTGAGCGTGGCACTGCTGATGCAAAGGATGATTGCAGATGGCCCTGGAATTACTTTCTATTTTAACAATGAATGTGATGGCGATGGTAATAGAAAAACAGCTACGATCTCCTGAGCACTTGCCCTGTGCTACAAAACAAAAAGTCTAATATATTCATTTGAATGGTCTTCACAAGACCAGTGTGTAGCTACTCTTGAGGCCTGTGGAGGCTGAGGAACTTGCTCAAAATCACCTACCTGCAAATGGGCAGAGGTAAGATTTAGACCTGGGAATTTTAGTGAAGAAACCATGCTTTGTCATTTTTATGGGTACAATTTTTTGAAAGTGAACCGGCTTAAAAATTTTCTTTTTAGATGTAAGTCTGTGGATATAAACTTATACAAGCTATAGGCAAAATGTCTAATCTTCAGGTAATGCTGCTGTAACACACAACAATTGTGTGTGTGACCTTAAGGATCCGAGGGCTGTGAAGTGACTGTTCTTAGGCAAATAACAGGACAAAAACTGGGGTGAAGGTGGTGAGCGCCCTGCAGAATCCCTCCGGAGATGAAAAGTTCCAGTTTTCAACTTACCTGCTTTTGATTTCACCCAGACAATTCTCTCATTCACATAGGACATCTTTCTACTTTTACACATTTCTAAGACATCACACGGTCTATTTTCTAGCGGAAATATAAATAATTCAAATAACTCTGAAAAAGAAAGGCCTCGATTATTGTATATTACAATTTGAGAAAAAAGTTAAACTTAAGAAAAAGCTGACAGTCAGATCAGAAGTGTTACAGGAAGTTTCTTGCTCATTTTCTCCAGAGGTTAAACTAGGATTTTTTTTTTGTAAAGGGCAGAAGTTTAAGGTCTAGCTAGGGAATAAAGACATGTTTTGTCTGACACTTTCCAATTCAAATCCAACATTTATCAAATGATTCTTAAGTACTGTATTAAAAAGAAAAAAACAGGCAGGAGCTGGCAGCCTGGGTATATTAAGCTTTCATTATTGTAAATTTGTATTTTAAAACCCAATATCTTTTCTGTAAATATGCAAGGGTTTCTCTGACAATTTCTCTTTTTGTAAAGCCACCTCTCACTGAAACATTTTAAATAAAACTCCTATATCTAAAATGAAGTCTTGGCATTTGGGAGTTTAAAATTTCCCCAAATTCAGAGGGGAAAAAAAAAAGCTGCATAATTATAGTTCATCTAAGTGCAAGTCATAAAGTAATAAAAAAATGTTTAAAACGAAAAAGTAACATCTTAGAGTGGCATTTAAAACAAAAAAAAGGTACTTACTGGCATTTTTAAAATTTTCATGTGATTTGTTATTCATTAAGTCAGAAGAAAATGTGCACTATCATTTTTCGATAAGGCAAATAGCATTCAAAATTGGCATGAACTGAACACAACTGGCCACCACTATGTGAAAAACCAAATGCTTTAATGAGGCTATCAAGAACAACAATTCAATTATTTCATTGGATACATTAATATCGGTCCATAATATACAGTGCTATGGACCACACAGAAATTATTGCTGCATCCAACAGCAGGTGACTATTATTAACATTACAGTACCAAGCGTCCGCAAGAGACAGTCATTTGTCATTTTTATCAAGAAATAGGGATTTTTTTTTATACTGTTATCAACATCAACTTTTACCCAGTGCATTTTTCAAAAATATTAATAAGTGCATCCTTTGTGCTTTACTTTATACCTTTTAACTTCCTATGTATTTTATGTGTTTTTATTGCTTTATTGTTTAAAAACAACCAGAAAGAAATTCGTCATCCTGTGTAGGACCAGGTTGGTTGTATGGTTTTTGGCAAAGTCAGAAGGTTTGGTATTTCAATTGCCCTACCCAGAGGCAGGTGGACAATTCTGGCATTTTGGTCATTCCATATGGAGACCCAACCCTGAGTCACAATTCTGCACCCAGGGATGGGGGGAGCGGTGTGGATCACTCTCTTCTTACACACAAGAAGCCCAAACCACTGCCTCTTGGCTTAACTAGTCCTTAAAATGATTCCACACTCTATTTGGCAAAAAAGAAATAAATAAAACCACCCCCAAGGTTGTAGCATTCTCCTGGTCTTGCTTACCTGCCACTTTCAGAAATTGTCTCTTAAGAAGAAGGGGATGGGAAGCAGGCAAGGACAAATTCAGGAGTTGCAAGACTCAGGGCAGTGGTGCAAGATGCCAGACTTTCTCTCAACAAAGCTCTGTATAGGTTAACTGAGGCCATATTCCCTTGGCCATGGGTCAGTCGACCTTGCTTCATTGTTTAAAAACTCTCAAAATCAGATGAGGAAAACTAGCGTTATAGCATCACAATCTTCGACTTTCGAATCCATCCCCCTCCCTCCCATAAATATGAAGAGAGAAATAGACAATGCTATGATTGTATCAATGAACACTATGGTACAATTAGCTGTTCATGCAGATTTGCATCACTATTCTAGGAAAAGAGCTATACAATTAAGGAGGCTGAAAGAATGGGAACTAATTTTCCCTACCCCCTTAAGTAATAAAGCTATAAAACTGATAGCATCATCGGTATTTCCAAGGATTCTCATTGCCCAATGTGCATGGGAACTACGCAGTTGATTATTTTCACCTAAATCACCCATTCACACATTGACAATCACTCCTTCTCTCTGAACCCTTCACCACCCATCATCAATTCATGTTTGACATTTAAACACTTTTTTTTAAAAAAAACAAAACCTTCCTGAATAAGGTTTCCTGATGAAAGAAGTTGGCACTCTGTCACTAAAATATATTTGATATTAAAAATATCTGAAGGAAAATTGGAAGCTCTTATATTGTCTACATAGGCACCATGCTACATGATCTCTTGACTATAGATACCATCTGGAAACTTTCTCCCACATTACAGTTCAGTCAGTGCTAGTCCAAAGACTACTGCTATATGTAAGGCACTTCATTCTGAATGGATAAGCTTTATGCCACTTGCTATTCAATGGTAGGCTGCTACTGAGAAATTCCATTCAACAGCCTGGCTCATAACACTATATGGCATCTGTATAAAACATCTAGGCATGATACATGGAACACTACATTATTGCATAGACTACCCAAGTAGATAATGCACTGAAACTAACTTCACAACATTGCTGCTTGTTAAAACATGGTTATCGAGTAACAGTAATTTGCCAAATACAGTATTTCTCTCTTTAAAGAAAAAAATTCAGCAAGTGTGCTGAAATAAACCCCAATTTAAATGACCATCATGGACACATTAATGTTATCAGTTTCCAAGAATATTGCTACTTTTATATCCTAAAAATAAATATGTAAGTTTATTCTTTCTAGAAAGCCTGGTTTTAACCTATTAATGCTATGCCTTAAGTGTGTTGAAAAACAGTTCCGAGTGAGACTGTAATATACAAAATATTCGCAAAGCTCTCTTTAAACACAAGACCTTGCATAAAAGTTTTCTTTCATGGGTATACAAAGAATGCAGAAAACCACCGGTGAGTTGTAAAAATATCGAAAACTTGCCATTTTAAGATGCATATTGTTACAAATTAATACAAACATATCGAAAAGAATGATGATATTAAAGAATCTGTACAAATCAAATGAACAGTAAAACACATAATTTAAAAATAAAAACAGTAAAGCCAATTAGAAATATGCCTAGTTTGGCTTTCTTATCAAAAGCAGAAATTAAAAAAAAAAAAAAAAAAAGCAAAACAAACTTCCAGTGCTCCTCAATGTTTGGAGAGGACATCTGCTTCCATCTCAAAATAAAATACATCTTATGAAAACCTGAATCCCACTTGTCGATGAAGAAACCTGTAACAGTGCAAGGTGAAATAGAGGAAGATTGGGCTCTGCTTTCAGAGCCTGGGTCTGACCCCCTTCAACTGTGGTACCAGTTACAATTTCTAACCAGACAATCCTCATGAAAAGGCTGAAGTTTTGTTTGTTTTCTTTCTTTTTTTTTTTTTTTTTGTCTTTTACAGAATATAGTATTTCTTTAAATAGTCTGCAGTAAAAAGACTAAACAATGCCAGAAAGGTACTGCATCTTTAAGGCAGTACCCACGGATTAATACATTTATAAAATGAAAAAGGGTTAGTATGGAGGATTTTTCTTCCTCTTGCTTTTTTTCTTTTCTTTTCTTTTTTTTTTTTTTTTTGGTTGCTTTTTACATTCTTTCAATTAAACATTACATTTCATTTCCAAGGAAGTCACAGGCATAAAAATCTCAAATCAAGTTTCCCCTGAATAAAAATGGACAGACATTTCTCTGATGCAAAATCCTCTTGCTCAGAAAACTGAAGTCTGCAGTGGATTCAGTTCACAGATACTGCACACTCGCTGTACAATACTTTGGAGGCAATTGTAGTTGTAAAATAGAATATACAAGTCTGTTTCACAAAATTCTAAAAATAAAATATATCTTGGGCTATGGATAAAGCATGAAAAAAAATTTTTTTCATATTAAAGGAAAATTATCAAGAAAACCCCTTCCAGGTAAATTGTGGAATCCGCTAATCAAGAGAGGAAGCGGTCCGCGGGCCGCGGGCGGGCGGGGTGCTAACAGGGGTGCTCGGCCTCTTCCATGCTCATGCTGCTCCTCCGGCTGCTGGTTTTGGAAGCTCCGGGGGACACTGACGAGAGGAGGGGGTCAGTTACGCCAACCGGAGACAGCGTATCGTCCATCAGGATGTCTTCCAGTTTGGATCCCATTTTCGTGGGGACGCCGTAGGCCTGGCTGCCCTCGGTCCCGGCCCCGAGGCTGTTGTTGAAGGTGATGGTGCCATCCGTGAGATCAAGAGTGGTCGTGCACGTCAGGTCTGCGTGATGCTGAAGGAGGTCTTGGTTGCAGTTCTCCAGAACCGGCTCTTGCTTGATGATCCGATTCACCAAATCTGGAGAGCAGAGACCCGTGGATGGAATAAGGGAAAGTCCGTGAGCGCGAGCCTGCATTTCGAGTTCCTGTAATAAAAGTAAAAATCAGACGCTGAAATTGGCAGAGCACAGAGGATTTTGAAGACAGTGTAAACGTAAAGAAATACAGCATTACTTAGGAACAGGACATGTGTGCCTGCTGGGTACTGCACAGCCACTGCGCACCATCCCACCACGGTGGAGGGAGGGCATTATACTGTGGCCCAGACCCATAAAATGTACGATGTGAACTGCGGACTTTGGAGGATGATAAAATGTCAACGCTGAGTTCACGGAGTGTGACGAATGCACCACTCTGGCAGGGACGATTTTGGTACTGGGGGAGCTGCATAGGTGGAGACAGGGGGTCTATGGAGAGATATCTGTAGCTTCCCCTCAGTTTTGGGATGTCTGAACACACAACTGCTCTAAAAAGTAGTCTGTTAAAGAAAATCAGACACTAAGAGAGAAGACAGCAAATTCCCAAAATAAAAGCATTTTACTCTTTTAAATTAATAAACTGTATTTCCTAAAGGATCACAGAGGTGCCACTGGTACAGAAATGAATTTTTAGGTGTTTTATGGATTGTACTATGTATTAAAAATAGAGATAGTCTCTCAGATATTCATATTCATGATGAGGATAAGTTTAAAAATATAAAAATAAAATTTTTAAATATGAGCTGATAAAAGGAAAATATTAAATAAATAGTAATACAGTTTCATGCTCACTGAATTGTGAACTGGAGTTCCCAGGGATGCTGCAATGAATTGATAGGGCATGGGGAATGTTTTAAAATTTCAAGGGAAAGAGAGCAATACTACCTCAAAGACTACTAAAGTCAATTTCAGCATTAGATTGTTCTATATACTTTTTGATGATCACATCCTATCATTACAAAGCTAGGCTTTTACAGTTGCTGAGATTAAAAAAAAAAAAAAGTACCGTACGAGCATCATTGTGGAATGGGAAGTAAGTGTGGTGGTACCCAGGACGATCAAGGCTTTAGGAATTGTGTGCTACCCAACAGGCATACACATCTTGTTTGTAAGTAATGATATATTTCTTTCAATTTATATATTCTATTTTTTTTTCAAATGGCTACTACATTGTTAGAACCTAGTTGTTTGCATCTAACAAAAAATGACAGGTATTTCTTCTAATCCACAGATGCAGGGAAGAGGCTGTGAAGTCACTAAGGGCACCATGAGTTTAAAAAGTTTGGATAGTGATGGCAAAAGCTGTCAAGGTCCTATGCAAGTCGCTAAAGTTTTAGAGGCACCATTTAGCCATCTCACCAGGACAAATGGAAATTATTATTTTTTTTAATTCAACAAGTAAGTTCTCATCTATAAGATGAATAATTTCTTCCTTTACTTTTTTCACATACCTTCCCATTACAGGTTGAACTGTGTTCCCGCAAAAATTTATACATTGAAGACCTAACCCCCAGGAACTTGGAATGTGACGTTATTTGGAGAAAGGCCTTTAGAGAGGTTAGTAAGGTAAAATCTGGTCAGATGGGTGGGCGCCTGCCCCCCCAGAGGATTGGGGTCCTTCTAAGAAAAGGAGATTGGGACACAGGCACACAGAAAGGGAAGACCTTGTGGAGATAGAGGGAGAGGCTGGCTCTCCATAAGCCAAGGAGAGAGGCTGCTGATATCTTGACCTGGGAACACTGGCTCCAGAATTGTGAGAAAATAACTTCCTGCTGTTTAAACCAGCCAGGTGGCGGTACTTTGCTACAACAGCATGAGTTAGTAAACTTCCTAAATGCCGGTGACTTCCCCTGGTACCTCATTTCAAAAAGCCTTTCAAGAAAACTCTCTCCCCTGGCCATTCCTTAAATGAACCACAGAGATTCCCAGACGGCCCCTGGTAAGTGTTCCACTTCTGCCTTCCAATGTCATCCTTTCCATGCGTGGATATGATGAGATGTGATACTGAGACATACTTTTGAAGCAAGTCCCCTTGTCTCGTCACACAGAGGAGGTACTCTCCACATAATGTGGCCTTTCAACTTTTGCCCAAAAGCCTAGGAATATATATGCCTGAAAAGTCATGTTTGCTCTATATTAAAGGCTATTGCTTCTGAAAGATTTTGCTTTGTGTGTAGTTCAAGGAAGAGCTGAAAGTTTGAGATGGCACACAAGTATCTGCAAGTTCCTTTACACAGTCTCCAGAAATATGAGTCTCTTCGGCCATCAGTTTAAAGCCCTGGGCTGTTTAACAAAATGGCAGTTCCACTGATATTAAGACTTCATGCTCTTTCTTCCGTTAACATTTCTGCATGCATCACTTAGAGCGAAAATGAAAAGCAGCCCTTAGGCCCAAGCTGAAAACGTGGGCACCTGTCAGTCTACACCAACGTGCTGATAAGAACAAGCCCCTGCACCCCCCTGTCGGTCTTTTAAGACATAATGATAATGTTGGAATAAGAGAGACAAACATCTTACTCTGTCCTTTGTTGCTTAATTAAAAATGTTTATCAGCTGATTAGAGTATCACTTAAATTCCTAAGAAAGGTGATACAGCTCATCTGGAGAACTCTAGCTTCACTGCACCACAGAGCTTTCCTAATTAATAATGTTTTCTATGATATGCAAAAGTTCTAAGGGCTGCCTTACACCAGCACTGGAAGAAAACCAAGATATTGTCACCATGGAATTTCCAATGCATATATTTCACAATATTCGGATTTCACATGAATATACATGTTTGGAACCCTAAAATAAAACAAAACCTAGCTTCTTTTTCAAAATAGTTAATACTTATATAAGAAAATGACACATTAGTATAAGCTGCTCGTATAAATGAATATACTAAGATCAAGAGATTAAATATCTATGAACACTTATTGAAGAGACAGAACATAAAACAACAAAATCCAGAGAGGATGAGGGGGAAGGGACAGGAGGATGTTCAGTTACATATGACCTCTACTTCACTAACCCAAATTCTAAAAGGCAATTCTAGAGAAGGGTCACCTTCTGCCCCCCTGCCCCATGGCTGGGGTCGCTGTAGTGAATGAGAGAAGAGATGGGGAAATCTAAGTGCTGTGGAGTATTCAGAAGAATGAAGAATATTATTATAAAGGAACTGCTCTGCTCAAATGGTTCAGCGTCCCGGACAGACACCACGGGGTGAAAGACAGTGATCTCTGCATGTTGTCCCATCTACTCAAGAAGGTGCAGTGATGCTGACTCTTACAGATAGGCGGCATTCAAAGTCAGTAAGTAAGCTAAAATTACCCTTGCAAACCCTTTGTTCAAAAAGAGTCAGTTTTTGAGGTCAATTTCGGGGGAAGTTGTGTCCTTGCACTCAGCATGAAAAGCTGAGCTCCTCATGAGGTACCAGGAGCTGACACTGAGAGGGACCCCCATCTCCTGCTTACCCTGCTGACTGCTGCATATACTCACTCAACAGGATGGCAAAGGAATCGCACACATCAGTAAAGTCTCCTTCTAAACATGTGTAGTTTAAGTTAGAGATACATACGGTATATATCTACCATCTGAGAATTATATCATTATTACTATTTCTGAGAATTATTATTATTACATAACATCCTTTGGATGTCCCCAAGTTCCCTATCAACCACTGACTGCTTCCCTCACCCTGCAAATACTAAGGCTTTTAAAAATAATTTAATGCATACAGCCAACGTTCATTACGCTATGTTCTACAAAGTCACTATAAGCACCGGATGAGGGAATACGGAAGTTCCCAGGGGAAATCCAAGGTTAGGGTCCGGAGAGCCTCTGATCCCAACACTTAGCCTTGTTTCTGCTTATCACCTTATTTAAGATACATCGTTGATTCATTAACATTGAAATGATACCCACATGTGCTATAAAGGGTGCCAAGAAATGTACACATATTTTAAGAAAGGAAAAATAAACTGTATTAAACTTGTAATACTTAAGTCACATTTGCATTCTACAATCAAAAGAGATACAGGAGACAATGTATAAGATAATAAACGCTATCAGGAAATATGAAGTGTCACAGTTTTAATACACACTTTCTTTAATACACTTTGTCTTTAAATGTGTGCACATTTTGGGGGGACACTGTGTAACTCATACCTGAATGAAGCTTATCTAACACCTGTGTTTTCTCCGTAAGGCACTCCAGGCCCTTCTTGCCCATAGGGATACTAGCCAGCACTTTAGCACTATGCTTGGGGGAGTCATTTGAAGTCATTTCCAGTTGCTGAAATCAGCAACAAATAACCTGAAAAGTGTGGCAAATATGATACTTACAGACCCTAGGAGGACACTTGTTTCTAATACGAGAGCTGAAACAAGAAAGCAAGGCACCCACGTCAGGCAGAGCTGTTCAAACTCAACTGGAAACCAGCACAATGGGCGACTCAACTTTGCCAATCAGCACAGGTCTGAGGATGACCAGGAACGAACCACAGATGTTGATTTTAAGGTTACAAGGAGGTCAATTCACAAACACAGAATCCACAAGTAATACGTGCAAGGATTAACTATATTAGGATGGTGTGAGCCAGTCCCTCATGGCTCATTATATTTTTCTTTCTCCACCTTGAAGTCAGTATCACATGTGAACTTCACACAACACACGTCACGTACCTGTATTCTCAGCAACAAATGCCGATTGGCATGCTCCAGCTTCTTCTGTCGGTTTTCAAGTTCTTTGGCACGTTGCTGTTCTCGTTGCAACTTTCGGATGTAGTCCACGGATGCTTTTAAAATGGTTCCCTTGTTCCAGCGCATGTCTCTGTGATGAAAAGAAGGAAAATCAATTATTTTAGGATTTGAGGCTCAGTGAAAATTTAATATTCAAAGCATTCAATTTCTAAAGATGCAGTAACAATTACAAATTAATAAAAACCCCCACTCACTGAGTGCTTGCCACATACAGAACACTCTCCACCCTTTTTGTATCTCACTTAACCCAGACAGGCACTGTCAAGGTGAAGATACTGGGTATATGTTGGAGCAGAGGCAATTCAACTTGTCCTAGGTCACAGAGCTACTATATAGTGGAGTTAGGGCTTTGATTACCAAGTAGATACTCTTAAATATTATATTAAATGGTTATGGGTTTCTAGGACTATAAAAGTTTACTCACACAGAACAAAAAAAAAAATTATGAGATCTCACTACTTGGTAGTTCATGACATAAAAGTGGCATCCTTAGGTTTTTCTATCATGAATTATCACAGGCAGATTATCTAACCTCTCTCTGTATCCATTTCCTCTTCTACAAAATGATATTACACGTGTATAAGCAGCCTCAGAAGTAGAATATTGGGACAAAGGAGGTACTTCATATATATGTGCTTTGAATAGTTTAAAACACAAGTAAGGGAGCAGGTACTCTGTTAATGATATTTATGATAGCAATCTTTCAATAGCAGTTTCTGTGTTTTGGGTACTTTTTAAAGTGTTCTACAATTCACTTAATCATAACAATCTCCATGGGTACTAATACGATCCGCATTTTACTGATTGGAAACTAAGGCACAGAGAGGTTAATCAATTTGCCCAAGGTCACAGAGCTAGGAAGTGGCAGAACCAGGAAGCTTTGAGAACCTGGCTTTAGATCCCCTGTTCTAAACCTCTATACCAGCGGTTCTCAACCCACAGGAACTGTATTAAAGGGCTGCAGCATCAGGAAGGTTGAGAATCACTGCTCTAGACCATAGTTCCTCTTGTGTAACTGAGTCCTCAAAACAACTAGACTAGATAGGAGATAGGATAATTCTGATATCCTTTTTTTTTTTTTTTTTTTTTTTTTAACAGATGAGAACAGTGAGGCACAAGAATGCAAACATTCGACCCCAGGTCAGACACCCAGTAGGGAACTGTTTTGGAATTCTAACCCAGGCAGCCTGCACTTGGTGCTTCTCAGCGCTTAATCAGTCTGGCTCTAATATACTCATATATGAGAAAACTAAGGACATCATTAAAATGTAGCTAAAAAATTTAAAGCACTCCAGAAAATAATAAAGAATGAACTATAATACTGCTTTAAATTAATCTGAACCTTTTTATAGACAATATTCATCATAATGATGACAATTATGATGATGAAAACAAAAACAATTTGACCTACAGAGAACCATCTAGCCCAACACCTGCAGCTGCTAAAAGCAGATCGGAAGTACCAGGTGGAGCTGAGAAGGGAGGGCCATTAAAACAAGCCGCCAGGTAATTGATCCTCATATGAGTGAGGTGAAGAACAATAACAGAAGTTCTCCCATGAGAGGGACAGATACAGGACCCAGAGAATTCCCAGGGATTGATCCCCGGAGTCTGAGCACCAAAGACGGCAACCCAGGGAAGTGCCCTGAGATCCCACGGTAAGCCCAGGGACTTCATGTTCAGAGCTAAAATCAAAGTAACAGTAACTTTAGCAGCTGCAAAAGAGAGATGCAATTATGATGAATGATGCCTTATGCAGGCCAGCAAGGTGAGAAACCAGTAACCAAAAATTCAAGCAGCCACTCCGTTCTTAAGAAACAATTATTTCAGTCATTTATTTTGCATTTTGCTTCCTTGTGAGACCCAATCAAGCAATTATGCTTCTGGGCTTAAAGAAGGCATTTTCCACCTCCTTTTTTTCTTGGTAATGAGAGGGACTCTTTTCACATACAGAAGTATACATAGATCTCTAATATATAAAATCAACAAAAGCACACTTGCTCTAGGGGAAGAAAGGATATGGGGCAATGAACTTATCAGTAAGACTGTGTATCTCTATAGCAGCCCCAAAGTACATTCTAGAAACCTGGTGTGGGAAAACCAGCATATAGCTTATAGTCTGTTTTATCTTGAAACAATGCCTACAATTAAAGATCATTATCGATTCAGATTATAAACACACAAGTATTCTAGTACAATGGAGAGAGGAGATATGCAAATAGAGGCTTTCATTGCAGTCCCATAATTTCATAATATGTTACTAAAGAGATTCACATGCTACAGTTTAAAAGAATATGCTAAAAAGTGAAAGCTGATAAAGAACAGGAAAATGGGAATTCAATTTCAACTATCATGCAAGACTGACTATAGGAAATGAAGGTCACAGCCCTTTAGTAGGAGAAATTTGTGCTGCAGAACTGAGAATTTGAATGTTTCGGGTCTGAAAATGCCTTTCCTTGAAACCCAGGAAAGCAAAATGTGGAAGATGGAATTGTGCTTGCACATTCATCAAAACCACCTCACGATAGGTAAAGATTTCATTTTATTTTGTTACAAATTCTCCAACAATAATGTGAATAGCAAATCTAATAAGCTTTGCATGAATAATGCTTGATTTCATCTTTACATTTTATTAGGTAGCTAAAAGGTCATGTTCAAAGGCTAATTTTATAGAATGCCTGTGGGGCCAATAAAAGTATACACTGTCTAGCCCTTTACTTCAAATGGGCCAATTTCTAATGGATAAATTCGTGTGTTTGTTGTCCTATTTCACGGATGGTACAGGCAACTGTAAGGCTGGCAGAAAAGACTTGAGAAAACTATCTTTACAGCTGTTATCCCTGAAAGGGAGGACAGACAGAGACCAAAAGCAAAATTCAAATTAGCTGCCCTGTACTTACTAAGAGGATTAAGCATTACTTCTTCCCACCTAGGTTGGTAAAACATACAAAGAGCATGCAAGTTTTCATTAGAACAACTGACCTTTTGGTCTGTTGGATATCATTAAACAGACAAAAAGGTCAATTCAAGTTTCCCATAGTTGTTCATCAGTGCCTATGAGATACCCTAAACAAGCTGAAGAGCAAACAGTCAACAAATCTTGCTTTAAGAGCTGCTGGAATCTCTGTACTGCATGAACTGCTAAAAGAAATTGTTTTTAGTAGCTCCGTATTTGTTTGCCAAGAATTCTCAGAGATTTCAGAAAGGCATCTCCTCACACCCAAAACGAACCATCTCATGTCCAACAATCCTTTTATGCAATTCACTGCACTTCTGTTGAAATTTTAGTTTAATGAGACTAACCAAAAGCAAGGTTTAAGAAGCACTTAGGAATGAAAAAACAGGGAGGGGGAGACTTCTTTACTCTCGTTTTTATAACTGCATTTTTTGCAACATAGGAAAAAACATTAAGGTATGAAAAATATATGATGCAGATTAACATGCAATTGTACTCACGGGTCGTTTGACTTGGGAATCAAAGTACCTAGTTCTTTAATGCGGTCATTTATGTTAAATCTTCTTCTTCGTTCGACTTCAAGAAAAGAGCACAGGAAAAGGCTATTAGTAACAGTGCCACGATGCACTTAGCGTATCTCATTAAAGGTATATGCATGTTAATTCACCAGGTCAGGACCACAGACACTTGAACCTACTTTCTCCCCTGTTTTTACCATGTTTTTAAGACTGAGGTTAAAGCAATAAAAAAATGAGCTACTTTTGTAAAGAACTTTATCATTGACAAATATCTTAGAAATACAATTTCTCATTTGCTCTTCTAACACTGAAATCAGAGTTAACGGCCTCAGTTAAAAATGCCAAAATTGCCTCGGAGATACAGACAGGAGGGACTCGGCAAGGACATCCAGCAAGAAGTGGTAAACAGCCCAAACTTATAGCAGCCCCTAC
Source organism: Galagoides demidoff (assembly GCA_963574575.1). Taxonomy (NCBI): domain Eukaryota; kingdom Metazoa; phylum Chordata; class Mammalia; order Primates; family Galagidae; genus Galagoides; species Galagoides demidoff. Next base: position 74,724 of record CAUYQV010179725.1, read on the forward strand.
AGAGCAGGAGTCAGCGAACTTTCCAAAGGGCTGGATGATGAGTACTTTTGGTTCTGCTGGCCAAGTAGTAAAATTGAGGATATTATACAGGTACTTACATAAACAGAGAGAAATCAAATTTCTACACATTTTTAGTGAAAAAATTAAATAACAACTGAGTACAATTTTTTGCAAGGCAAGTCTGCAAATGAAAGCATTGGAGTATACTTGTAATGCTGAAATGTACGTTCCATATAATTTTCACTTGTTACAAAATATTATTATCCTAACTTTTTTTAACCATTTAAGAAATATAAAAAAAACTTTCTTCACATATGGGCCACACAAAAGCCCTTGCTTTAGTTCAGTGCTACCCAATAAAAATATAATGCAAGTTTATACATGTAAGTTTAAATTTCCTAGTAGCCTTATTAAAAAAGTAAAAAAGAGTGAAATTAACTTTAATAGTTTGTTAAACTCGTTATATCCAAAATATTATAATTTCAACAAGAAATCAATACAGAAAGTTAGACGATCAGATTAACATTCTTTTCTTCATACTAAGTTTTTGGAACCCAGCATGTATTTGACACATAGCACACCCACCATATTTCAAGGGCTCAGCAGGGGCAGGTGGAGTGAGTGGCTGCCAACCGGATGCCACAGCCCTAGCACTTAAGTTTAGCATTTTCACCTATGCTATGCACCTTCACAGCATTCCCATTTTATAAATCCAGTTGTAAATTCAACTAAATCATAATCTTCAGGGAGGATGACATAGTATAGCATAGGAGATAATAAATGTTTCTAACTATGTAGTATAGCAACTACATTCCAAACAATGTAAAGTTTCAAAACTTGGATTGAAGTTGTTAATATTTCACTTTTTTTTTTCCCCTTGAAGACAAGAGTCTTTCTCTATCACCTTGGCTGGAGTGCAGTGGTGAGATCATAGCACACTGTAGCCTTCAACTCCTGGGCTCAAGCAGTCTTCCTATCTCACTACTGAGTAGCTAGGACTACTGGTATCCCACAGCCTCCTGCTAAGTTTTTTTATTTTTTGTAGAGATGCCTTCTCCCTGTGTTCCCTGGTTGGTCTCAAACTCCTATCCTCAAGTGATCCTCCCTCCTCAGCTTCCTAGTGCTGGGATTACAAGCATGAGCCACTACTATGCCTTGCCAATATATTTATTTATTTTTTTTACTTTACATACTGTAATATATACTTATATTTGACCCATAACATTCTGTACACTTAGATAAATAATTTTGTTCACTACTTTCAAAATGTATTGCAGTATATCCTGGTCGAGAAATTATTCCAATGATTAAATCGGTTATTTATATAATACTAAGTCTTATCATCAGACCTTTATAAAACAGAAACCATCAGTGATGGTCGATGGTTCTGAAGAATGAATTTGGGGATTACTAAACCACTAAGTACTTCCAAGACTCTGAGGCAGGACTTTTTCCTATTTTTTTCCAGGCACACAATAATCATAAAAATTCAAACAACACTGAAATACATCAAGTCAAATAAAACGCTCCTATAATCCACTATTAAGTTTCTTATATATCCTTTATGACTATTTTTATGCCTTGAAAATAAACACACACATGGTGATGCAGCTGCACACCCAGGACAAAGTCCTTGGATCTCTTCTTGACAACATTCACTTCCTGGTGACCTCGTTTAGTCTCATGGGTTGAAAACCACATATATACTGATGACTCTCAACTTCCATTTCCAGCCCAGACATCCCCCTGGAACTCCAGATTCATACACCTGACTGTTCACTGTCTGCACACGGAGGTCGTCCCAATGTGAGTTCCTGATCATTCCCACTCTAATCTGCTCCATCTCTAGGCTTAACCTCAACTCAGCGTCCTCCACGGTAACTACATCCTTCTAGCTGTTCAGGCCAGAGCCTTCCATTCCATACCGAGCCTCTCTCCCTCTCACATCCCACATCGGATCCATTATCAAATCTGTTGGCTCTGCCTTCACAATATTTGCAGAATTTGTCCACATCCAACTTCCACTGCTACCCAAGATGCCACTGCCATCCTTTGCTCAGCTTATTCAACCCTCCTAACTGGCATCTCTACCTCCCCCCGCTGCCTGGTTCCTCCCCCCTTTGGTCTAATCTCCAACATCTAGAGGGATTTGGTTAAATCAATTAAAATGCAAATCAGAGCATGTCAACCCTTTGCTTAAAACTTTCCTATCACCTTGTACTTCTAGAGCAGTGGTTCTCAACCCGTGGGTTGCGACCCCTTTTTAACAATGAAAATCCATTGCAGCATTAGGAAGGTTGAGAACACCACTGTCCTGGAGAAAAGCCTCCCCAAGGCATCCTTCGAGGCTCTGGTGAGCTCCTGCCCCGACCTCCTCATTTTCTACTCTCCCACTCTGACCCACCTCCCCTTGTGATACACCCAGTTCCCTTTCTTTAGCCCTATCAGCTCCTTGCTATTCCTCAACTGTGCCAGACACACTCCCCAACTCGGATGCACAGCTGCTCTGGAACTCTCTCTGGATGCCTGAATGACCTGCCCTCATCTCCCTCAGGTAGTGACAAGTTTACCTAAGCGACTTCCCTAATCATCTTCCTTGAAATGGCTCTACCAACTCCTGTGTCCACGCTGACACGAAATCCCCTCACCTGCCTTTTTTCTCCTCACAGAATGTTCTGCAGCCTAAGAGTCACATATTTCATTCATTTATTTGTTGTGTTTATTCATAGTTGCATCCAAAGACCCCTGTGTGCCTACCGCATTGTAGGCCCTCAACATATACATGGTGAATAAAGAACGATGCATTCCAAGCACAGTAACACTAACCATATTCTACCTCTCTCCTTTTCGCTCCACACATCTTGTTGACATCCTTCCCTGTCAACATTTAGATGTACAACATTTTATTTCTAGTTCAGTGACTTCCCTCCCCAGTTATTTATTATTAAGGTGGTATGCGCTGGTAAAAATCTTCAAAAAACATAAACATGTATAAAGATAAAAGCCAATTCTTTTTTTTTTCTTATTTTTTTTGAGACAGTCTTAAGCTATCCCCCTGGGTAGAGTGCTGTGGTGTCACAGCTCATAGCAACCTCCAACTCTTGGGCTTAAGCAATTGTCTTGCCTCAGCCTCTCAATTAGCTGGGACTATAGGAGCCCACCACAACGCCTGGCTATTTTTTTGTTGTTACAGTTGTCATTTTTGCTTAGCTGGCCTTGGCCGGGGTTTGAACCCGCCGGCCTCAGTATACATGGCTAGTGCTGTAACCACTGTGCTACGGGCACCAAGCCAAAGCCAATTCTTTATATCACCCAACATCTGCATTCCTGAGGAAACTGTCATTGATGTGGGGTGATGGAGGATCCTGTCCCACACATACATACATGCAGATGAACACACACAAACAGGAGCACACTCCCGTCCAGTGGGTTCTTCTTACACAATGGGGGTATTTTACATATTATCCCACTGCTTGCTTCTCACTCAGTAATGAATGGTAGGCAATCCCTGGGTCACAGGCAAGCTCCTACGGGTGGGAAGGTCATTGTCTAGTTCACATTATTTTAAAAAATGCCTCATACAAAAAGGGAGCGCAACAAACAGTGGAAAGAACAAGCAGGAAAATGAACATGTAACACATTTTGGCAAATATTCCTACAAAACAAATTCATAGAAGAGGAAGAGCTAGGTCAAGGGACAACCCTCATCTTGAATATTCATTTCCAATGGTTAGAGGAGACTTTTAGATTGTTTTAGAGCCCCCCGAGTTTGACATAATCAGGTTTGCATTTTACTGACAACCCTGAACTCGGAAGTTCAGTTGCCTCATTGAAGGCGCCTATCATTTTTGACAAGATCCGACTTAGTTTTCCACATCTCGATTAAGTAAAGTTTTAGATAATAAGAAATTATCTTATTTCTAAGGTGTTTTAAAAGAAGAAATATCTTAGAGATATTGGAATATCTCTTGGAAGCTGGAGAAGGCCATAATCAGTCCCTATCTTTTGGTTAAAACATGAGGAAAAGATGTCAGCTGTTATACCAGATGTGAAAACTGGGGAGGTCAGTAGCTCCTAAAATTAAAAACCTACACCAACCAGGCCTCAGGGAAATCCATTTCTCAGGAACACGAACCTAGACAAACAATCTCTATACAAACAGCAGGTATAAGAATGGTCAGGGCAGCATTGTTTATAACAGAAAAAAACTAGGAACAGTGTAAACACCCGAGCAGCAGGGAATTACTAAACATCATACCCTCAGACCATGGAATACTATACGGTCATTTTCTAAAAAGAAAATACATCTATATTTCTAACAGTAAAAGATCTTCAGAACATACTGTTCAGTAAAAAGCAAGCGGCAGGGAATGTGGGCAACATGATACAATTTGTGTTAAAACATACACAAAACCCTGCTACTTATTTATTTTCTGTGTGTATATTCTTAAATACATAGAAAAAGGTAAGGAAGAGAAACACCAAATTAAAACAAACGTGCATATAGCTGGGAATTAAAAGAGAACTTTGGCCTTTATCATTTTTATAAAGAGAAAGCATCTGTGTTATAACTTATATTCTCAAAAATCAGTTTAGGAAAAAAGAGGATATGAGGTTAAGAAATTCACACACAAACTATTTCCAAACCTAATCTTTTATTGTTATTGTATTTTGCCTCGTTGCCACTCTTATCTTGCTTATACTACACAAAAATTTATGTTTTCATAGGAGAAAGCTTAAAGGTTTGATCAAGATTAAATTAAATACAAACAAAATATTTTAAATGTTACAAGATTTTCTTTCTCAAGTCTCAGATAAAGTCAAAAATTTAGGAGGCTACCTCATCTACTAGTCCCCTTCAGAACTGTTTCTTTCTCTCTTTTTTTTCTTTTAAATCTCACTGGAGAAAGTGATCCCATGATCCCCTTTTGTTAATAAGTTCCAGTGTGAGTGATATTTATAATTGGGTAGTTGGGGAGTCTCCCTCTCACTAAAAAAACAAAATCAACCCCCCCACTACTACAAACAAGAAAAATAAAACTCTTCAGAAACTGAAAACAAATATATACACGAAGTTCAATTTGATTTGCAATAAAAGTGGAGAAAAACATACACCCTGGTTTCTCTGAAAGACAATTTTTCCCATAAAGTACCTTTAATAGCTACAGAAATCAATTTTCCTGCAAAATTTCTGGAAACCTTTTTGATGTATGGGAGAACATTCAATCCAACATCCGATGTCATGAGCGTAAATAAAATCAACTTACTCAAGTTGTGATTGTCTTTTTTTTGCCTCTCTTTAGCCAATGCTCTTGCTTCAGACTCTGTGGGAAAAATACACGCTGTGCACATGAATGAAGTCATTAGAAACTGGAACTGTTTGAGGGGCACAACCACAACAACCGCAAAACATCTCAGGCCCTAATCTTAGGGAAGCTGGTCTGACTTCACTCCGAGTAAAAACATTGCTTTTTAAATGATGTCTTGTTAAAAGCTTGAGCTTTAAAAAGCAATACATTACAAATACAGAGGGTGTCAAAACCACGTATACACATTTCAAGAAAGGAAAAAAACTGCATTAAAATTCTAATACTCAACATACACAGATAATGTTTGTTAATCTTGTACAACAGAGTATCTCTTGTAAGTGCAGAAGTCAAACGTCACTGGACTATGACAGTTTTATTACAGTTTTTTTCCTTTCTTAAAATATGCACTCGTTTTTTGGGCACCCTTCTTTTATACTCTGCAAAAAACTCAGCTTCCTCGAAATGGTATAAAACCAGAAACAATGTAAACATACACAGGTACCAAGAAGAATAAAATAAAGAAGAAGAAAACTGTGGAAATTTGCTGTTGATATTCTATTATCAGGAGTCAATTTTTCTTTGTAGGCCATAGAACTTTCTAGTCTTTTGGAGATGCCTTTGTGACACAGTGATATGAGAATCACACAGAAAAGCTCCCAAACTGGATCTCTCCATCCTCTGACTAGTTCATAGAATGAACTCAATATTTCAGAAACCAGGACCAGACTCAGTCAAAATCGACTATACCAAAGTCACTTACTGGCTCTTATGAGCAACTATTTTCCAGTTTGACTTCTATAAAAACAAAAATAGGAATAGCATCCAGAGGCATTTGGTGACACCCTCATTTGGAAAATTCTATTTGCATAACAATTCCTGTGAGCTCTCTGTGATAAGAGATTACTTTTGGCCTTATAGAAAGAAAAACAAAATAAAATTGTTAAAAAAGTAAACATGTTCTTTGATCAATCCTGGGATTCGGAAAGCTCTATTTTCTTTTCTAAAGCGATATCTTAAGCATTATACTATCATAACTTAGAATTTTATCTCAAAATAGACATCTCTTTAGCATAACTTATAGCCGCTGAAGCATATATATACACACATATATTTATTATATGAGTGTTACATATGTATATATATGCACATATGTATGTATATATGCATATGTATGAATGTGTGTGTACATATATAACTCAGAAGCTGAATTCTTTCGATTGTGATGGTCAATCTAAATCATTTTCTATTTTTTCTTTTTTACACAGAACATGACAGGCTGCTGTGCCTCACACACCCTCGACTTCAGCGACTCTTAAGCGTCTTGTTATCGTTGTCTCCCAGTACTTTTCCCTCTGGCAGGTTAACTACTCCTTTTTTGGTTTGGGATGGTTTTTACTTATTAACCAATTACCTTTTTTAACCTAAATCAATGACTTTTTATTAAATGTCTTTTTTCTGCTACAACTTTCTGATATAATTTTTTTAAAAGGCATCCTGGAACAGAACAGGAATTTCCTCTACCAAATGCATATTCTGTATTCTGAGTCTGTTCACCCTAATCTTGCAGGATTTGAGAACCAAATAATAAAATGGTGGGGGCGGAGGTGAGGGCCAAAAAATTCACCAGAGCAGGATGCCAGTTTCAATATAGTTTCTGACAAATTCCTCCCCTAAAGCATCAAAGTGGTGAAACAGGTAATTTCATACTTGCCTCAAGAACAAACAATACCCATGCCTCCATTTTATAATTTATTTTTTCTTCTGTGTATTCTTACATCTCAGTGGCAGGCTCAAATTTGTGTCAAAGGGAAATTCAGACCAGGTTTCTCCAACCCAAATGCCTCTCAGGAATTGGCCAAGAAACATACGTCAGGTTGGGGGGTGGGGAAGACACAGCTGAACATGTTACCTGCTACCCCCAACCCAAATGAGCCAGAAGCCATAGACACAGTGATTGGTGACATGAAGTATGGTGGCCCCGATTTCTGGTCTCTCAAGCGATACTGGAAACCAGGATTTGCAAGTATAAATCCTGCATCTTGAAATATATTGCACGATGTTTTACTGTTGCAGAGATCTTAAAAAGTCCGTGAGTTGGATATAATGTGAACTCTATCTATAGGGATGGACTTTGTCTAATTCGGAAGTGGACAGAAATTCTACAGTAGGAGGGACATTTGCTGGGCTTTTACCTGTGAGCTCCCTTTTTATGTTGGGAAGGTTGGCTGGACAGGAGTTGCTGATGGTGAGGCCTGGGGGTGGCAAGCCTTGGTTTCCATAAAGGTCAATCAAGTTTCCTGAGACAGGTAACTAAAGAGAGAGAAACAACAACAGAATTATTGAACAATTATAAAGTGTTTCAGATAAAGCACACATCCTATTCCAGGCTTCATTTAAGAAAAATGATTTGATAAAAAATGTTTTTTAATTAAAAAATGAGATAGTTATTTTTTTATTCACTCACAGATAATTAGAGCTGTATGGTTTGCTTAGCTGGTTCCCTTTAAGAGAGGAAAGGATAGTCTCACACCATGATATGGTTATACTACCTTCTAATGGGTTTATGTTTTGAGCACAGAGACAATGGATAATCTGTCAAATGTATCATCTAGTACAACTAGTAGGATATAGTAGATGTTTAGTAAATGTTGACTATTATCATAAAGTAGGATTCTATGTGAAATGGCCTTTTTCACCAAATTAGTTTTTTCCATCAAAGTCAAATGTTCTTCCTTCCTTTCAGTCCTAATTCCCTTCTTCTCTCTCTTTCTTTTATAAAGAAAAGCAATAAAACATGTTTTCTTATTAGAAAAGAAATTATTTCCTTATTACTAAAGAGAAAAGGCTTGTTTCCTTGTAATTGAAATTTTCCATAAAGCCACAAGAGGGAGCCCAAAGACTTTACAAGAATAATAGAAACTGGGCTTCCCAAGCTTGCTGAAGTTTTTTCCTCTAGTTGTGAATTGGATGTTTTAAAATATTGAATTCATTCCCTGCCCCAACATTTCACAATGTCGTTCTGTTCTATTGTATATTTCCTTATAACGGTTGGTTGCAGTAGTTTTATGTGCCCATTTTTGTAGAAGAGGTCCAAGGTGATTCTTCTTCCCCTGCCATGAAATGAAGTTTGAAATAATTATGAAGAAATAGTTAAGTGACCTTACAACTTCCACTACAACCATCTAACCATTTCCCACTTTCTATAACCATGAACACAGGGTAAGACGTTATGTCACTTAGCCCTTCTCTTTCTTGGTTTCACTCTGAATTTTGCTCTACGCCGGACAAAAGTATATTCAGAAAGCACTGAAACATGACTACAGTTTTTGGAGATCAAGCGGTACCGAGTAAAGACTGTCCTCAACAGAATACATTTCATCCTCTCAAATGAACATGCAGATGAAATAAGAATAGAGCCAAATGTGCTCCCCCTCACTGGTAACCATTTGTATCTATTCCTACGATGGCTTCTAAATGTATACTCTATGAACTGAAGCCCTAGCTAACGAGACAGGGTGAAGGTGTATGTGGATAAGATGCCTCCCACAGGCAAATCTGACATGGGCTCTACGAGAATGGGGGGTGAGGCAGGAGAGACAGACGCACCTGCGGGCCCTGCTCCCTCCTCTGCTCCTGTGTAAAGGCAGCGTTTATGGTGTGTGCACAAAACACACAGCCCCGACACCCATGCAAAAAAGTAAAGTAGACATCATGGTCATAGAAAATGCCCTTGAACCACGTCTCAAAGCCTTTTAACTAAGGAACTGATAAAAAGTGACTTTGATTATTAGCTGTCATTTCACTAAGTGGCTTTATTCGAAATAGGTCACCTCCTCCGGGTCAACCTTGCTCTGTGTGTATTCAGTTTTATTCTTGTCCAATTTAATACAAAGTGAAAGGCGCTCACGTGTTTCAACACAGCACTGCAAAGGGCCAGAGAGACAAAACTTATAAAGCTGCTGTGATTCTGGTAACCTTTCTGGATTCCAAGGCTTTATTCCTCTGTCTTCCTAGAGTTTCAGATTGAGGAGAACTGCTGGGTTCAAATAAACCAAGAATGTGACTTGAAAACTCAAAGTAATAAACTTACAAAACAAAATTATTCCCATAGTTCTAGAAATCCAAATCATATATACAGATGGTACCAAAAAACGTATACACGTTTTAAGAAAGGGAAAAAAACTGTATTAAATCTGTAATACTCAAGTCATGTTTGACATCTGCAATTACGAGAGGTGCTTGATATGACTTGGTTTCATCTTTTGGTATCAGTATATTTGGAGTATTACAATTTTAACACAGTTTTTTTCTTTCTTAAAGTATGTACACTTTTTTAGGCACCCTCTTATATATTGTTTCCATATGCAAACTGTATATAAAACATGCAATTGTGTTATTATGATTATTTGTTAGGGATAATAACAGCAAGTGGTGTAAATCTCTAAGCCATCAATGGACCTACATTGAACAGACGATCTACTTTTGAGCTGTTCTGGAGCAGGAACAGATTTTCTAACTACTATAAAAAGAAAAAAAAGGATATACAGTATGGGAAAGAGAGCAGATGGGGGTCGGGGGGCACCTAGAGAGAAATGGATTGGGAGAGGTGAGAACCACAGAGAGGACGGCCGTGATGAGCGTGGACTGCCGGCAGGGCAGTGCTGACCAGTGAGGGAGAGGAACAAAGCTCTCTATGAGAAGGGGCTTCATCAGCCACGCTGTGGAGGTCAGACATTGCTACTTCCAGTCCATGAAGTGGCTTAAAGCGCTCTATCTGCTTTAAACATTTCCTGCATAGGCTGCTTTCCCAATATTTGCTGATCAGGAGTGGGCTGCTTCGGACATGCAGGAATATTTTGCTGGGGATCATCTACTTTGGGCCAGACACAGAACTAGAATGGCACGTTGCATATATTTTTATTTGATTTTTACATAAGGAAAAATGTTTTTACCATGGCTGAATCGAGGATTTTGGTAGGAGGCCCATGTCACATTTTAATAGGAATACTGAGCAGGAGTGTCAACATGCTGATATCAACTAGTTACAGACTACAATTTTTAACTCATCTCCAAGTGGACCACGGAAATAACTACCTAGTGCTCACTCATCAGATGTGGACACTCCAATATACAAATTATGACAATAAGACAGAGGTGAACAGCCTGTATGTAGAAGTCAAAGACCCAAATACCAATCCTGCCTCTGTTCCTGACCTGCTGAGTGATACTAGGCAAGTTTTCTAAACTCTCTGGGGCTTAATGTCCCTGTCATTCATATCACAGGGGTTTATCAGAATTGATGGAAATATAGCAAGTGAAACACAGTGCCTCTACTTAAGTTATCACGAAGTGGTAGCTACTATAATAATACGGTATTATAACTACTAGAAAGTACACAGGGTTCACACTGCACAGTCTGGACAGTCAAGCTATTTTCAGTTTGATCAAGAAAAGTACAGGCTATGTTAATTACTACGTGCAGGCAGATCCTGGGTTACAAATGAGATGGGTTCCATAGATTCACTCGTAAGTTGAACTTGTGTGTAAGTAGAAACAGGTACATTTACCTGCTACCTGTATGTAAGTGCAAGCCATATGTTGGTTGGATGTTTGTAATTCAGGGACTGCCTATATACAGTCAACCATTAGACCAATTTTCCCTGATTGCAATGCAAATTGCAAAATACAGATTTTACCATGATTGCAATACAAATCTAAGTACGGAAAACAGGGAATCTGCAAGGCCAAGGTGAACACTTATTATCCCAAACCAGGGCTTCTAGTGGAGATCACATCCAGTTTATCTGAAGACATTTTTGGTTGTCACACCTGGGGGCAGGTACTGCTGGCCTCTAATGGATGGAAGCCCGGGGTTACTGCTACAGGTTCTAATGCACAGGGCAGTTCCTCACAATAAACACTTCTCCATCCCAAATGTCAGCAGTGCCACTGTGTCCCAACGGGGGCATATGCCTGTTGTACTAATTTATTTGTTGATGCTACTAAAAGGAAGGTTGATTAGAATAGTATGGCTTCCTAGTTAAAAGCCAATCTCCTAGTTATGCATTTTAAAGAAAGGATTCTGTGGCTCTTCTGGGTTAGAGAATTCACCTATAAACACAATTAGCATCACAATCAGGTCAAAATAACACCTTTGGAGCCCAGAAAAAAGAAAAGATATCTTCTATTAACACAGCTATTTTGCATCCTTTTTTGGGTTTTTACCCAGCACCTGATGGACAAGATTTTACTTCCAGAAGACAAGTTGCATAGTGGGCAGATGAAAGACTACAGTCCAATTAGGGCAAATAAAGAGAAAGTGAGCATGCCTGGTCTGTGCCCCCGCTGGGGTCGGAGCTGATTTCCCCAATGTGGTGCTCCACCAAAATGAATATTTTTCCAAGTCAATGATAACTGTAAAATGTTAAGACTTTTTTCTTTCTGGATGGTCCCCTTCTCTGACTATCAATTGAGCACTGTTAGCACAAGTAAACTGGGACTTCTATTCATTGTTTGTGATGGCACAAGAGGGCCCTGTGTTCTCAGAATAGTTATTTCTAGACTTCAATTCCCTTAGGATAGTTTCCTCTCTAAGTGTTCCTTCCACTTGTTTTTTTAAAGTAGATAACTTGGAATAAAGCATTTCAAAGAATCAAATAAAAGACAGAAAAGCCTAACATGAAGACATTTAAGTTAAACTGAACTGTGGGAAAAAAGTTAAAAGGTTAAGAGATTGTAGTAGGATTTTACTTAATTTTGATAGCTAAAATGCAAGTTTATCAAGAGTGAGTGCTGGTTCCTAACCTTTAGTGGGAGCTCCTTGGGGCCCAACTGTTTGAAATGTTTTTCATTTATTTATAATGTTTTTCATTATAAGAGTGACCTCCTATAATTCGCATGTTAATTCTATTGTAGTAGATGCTACTGTTAGCCCCATTTTGCAGATAAGGAACCTGAGGCAGAAAGGTCAAATAACTCACTCATGTTCTCAGATATCCAGTTCAGGGTGTGTGCTTCTAACACTGAAGTTATATTGTCTCTCCCCAAATAAGAAAATGTTGAAATAATTTTGTTGTATAAGACCTCAAAGGAGCAATATTTAGCTTTTTAAAGCACAGGAATAGAGAAAAGAAATAGATACTGGGATAAAGTCAGTGACTTCTGAGGGTAGCTTCTGTGCACTCCTTTCTGAGTGATAATTTTCTTTCTTCCCTTCTTCTTTTTTTTTTTTGAGACAAAGTCTTGCTCTGTCATTCCCACCTGGAGTGCAGTGGCCTCATCATAGCTCACTGCTACCTCAAATTCCTAGACACAAGCAATCTTCTCACCTCAGCCTCCCGAGTAGCTGAGATTATAGGCTTATACTAGCATTCCTGGGTACTTTTTCTATTTTTTTTTTGAGACAGAGTCTCACTCTGTTGCCCCAGACTAGAATTCTATGGCATCATAATTCACAGCAACCTCAAACTCTTGGGCTCAAGAGATCCTCATGCCTCAGCCTCCCGAGTAGATGGGACTACAGGCACCCATCACAATGCCAACCTAGTTTAAACTTTTTATTTTTTGCCAAGATGAGATCTCACTCTGGCTCAGATTGGTCTTGAACTCAATAGATGCTCCCAGCTTAGCCTCCCAAAGTCCTGGGATTATAGTGTGAGCCACTGCATCTAGCCTTGGCTGGATATTAATTCAACTCTGCCCAGGGGATCTTTCCTATTTGGAAATTCCCTTGAGAGGGTCTCTCTGTTTCTGAATTATCCTTCTCCACTTAAGGGTGAAAGAAGTCTCCTGCTTCTAGCCTGGTAAGCCCCATGACAACAGGAAGCATACCCTACCCACCTTTGCGGCCACAGCACCTCACTCAGCACTGGTCACCTACTAGGTCTATTAATAAATGCTAAATCAATCTTTAAAACAGTCAGATAATTGATAATCAAGATATCAATAATGTCTTGATTATTATGTTATTCTAACATAAAACTTGACAAAGTATAGTGCTCAATGAATATCAATTGAACAAACAAATACTATTAAAATTATTTGATGTTATAATTAATATATTACACTTAATCTAGACAATATTATTGAGTGCACTTAAGTTGCCAAGGCTCAATACAGACTTTGTCAGGTGAAACAACCACTTGATATAAGTGTATTTAACAGTCCCATTTTGCAGATGGGGAAACAAAGGACTTTAAGAAACTGAGGTAACAGGCAAGGTCACGGAGCGAATGACAGACTTAGGATTTGGACCCACATCGCTTCTCAGCCTTTTGGCTAAGATCAAGTGTAGGATTTGGACCCATATCTGGTTATAAATCTCCAAATCCTAACCATTATACTTTATTGCTTCCCAAGTGAGGGAGGGCAGATCTTTCATGGGAGCTGCCTAAATTTTTGTAGGGAATATGAAGATACACAAGCGAAGGTGAATGCACTGGGTATAAGTTGGGTCAGATGACTTCAAATGTCTTTATAATTGCAAAAAGAAAAAAAAGCAATGATTTTGTAAAATTATGCCAATTTTACAATCTGCTACGTATGTTCAATTACCCCCTTGACATCACTAGCAAAATGGCCCCCCTCACAGCAACATTCTTTTGAGATGACTGGGCCATTGCTAATCAATGCTGCTAGAACAGTGAAATATTACAAATGTTGTAAAAATGTAAAAATTATAAAAAGACATGTCTTTGGGTATATTTATAGATTCCCTAGGATAAGGTCTCCCGAGTGTTTTGCTATGTCCATCCTCGGTTTCTGACTGCAGACAAGTATATTCTGTCCCATGGGATATACCAAGTTAGAAGCAGAATAGTTCCATGGAAGTCACCAAGGATCAATGAGGGAGAGGAGAGTCCAGCATAGAAACCTTTATCAGAATGGCAAAATACTGGGTATTCAAAAATCAGTGGGGGAGTTTCAATGGGTGGGACATAGGCATACTCTAAATATTACAGACAGGAGTTCAAGTAAGTGAATTTAAGGAACTGAATCAAGATGGGAAAGAAAAGAAAATGGTAACTATATGAATCAATTTACTGAAGATTTTGGTATAAATTAAGTAAGGGATACTTTGTTCCCTGGCCAAAGGAATCTACTACTGGAATTTAGTCTGTGTTTATATATATATATATATATACACACATGTATATAACATAAAATTTGGCATCTTAACCATTTTTAGTGCACAGTTCCCCTTTCCTATCAATAGAGGTTAGTTTGGGGTTTTTTTGTTTTGGGGTTTTTTTTTTGCAGTTTTTGGCTGAAGCTGGGTTCGAACCCTCCACCTTTGCTATATGGGGCCAGTACCCTACTCCTTTGGGCCACAGGTGCCACTCAGTAGATGTTAGTCTTTAAAATACTAGTTCTTAGAGAGCAATGGTAGTCTCCTTTCTTTCAGAGAAAAAAGAAAAGGAGCAGAGTGCACATTCAAAGACCTACCAGGAAGGCCTGACGCTGAAACATCCAAGCTATGTAATCTTGTGTGGGACTGTCTGACCTAAGTACAATCTAAAACCAAGGAAGATGGTAGCATCCCAACTTGACTCACAGAATTATTGCAAGGACTAAATAAGATCTACAGTCAGATTTTGGTAAAACAAATTACATAGGACAAAAAATGTAAGAAGCAAAACAAATAAACAAATAATACAAGCAAGACTCCAAATTATAGAAAAAAATAAGGGACATACAAGAGTAAATAGGACTACTGGTTTATGGAGTAAATTTTGCTCTTGAAGAAAAGAAACCCCAAAGGGCTTACATCACCTGTGAATATTTAAAAACTAACAAACAAACAAACAAAACAAACAAACCTTCCCCCCCCAAAAAAACCTCCCTTCTTTAAAAACTACATTAAGTTTTTCAGGCTATCTAGAATACCACTGTGAATCCACACTGTACAATCCACAGTGGTCCCCTTGGCTGCAGTGTACTAAGTTTGGATGTGAGATGGAAATGGGAATTGAAGACCTAATGTCCTACTGCAAGTGCTCACAGACTCCAGGGAACATTAAAGCTTTATCTCAGGGTTATTGATAAACTCTTTAAAAAAGTTCTTAATTTCTAATGTCAAAGTCACTTAAGTGTAATTCGTAGCTAATTCTCCATTTTATCATTAATAAATTGCTTAATGAACATGCTACAGAGATAAATGAAAAGTCTAAGAAAAGGAGAGAAAACAGCAGAAATAGCTCAAGATTTTCCTTAAGAAAAAAAGATCAATACCGTATTTGCCATTTGCAAGGCAGGATCCATCAAGCCCAGGATTTCTTCATTATAACTTGATTCTAGGCTAATGATGTCATCGATTACATCATCCATCTATAGGAAAAAGTGTAACAGAAGAGAGACAGAAATAAATAAAAACTAGGCAATACAACCCAAAAAGAGATCCATGGTCCTTTCTTACCCAAAATAAGCATACTCTTTAGTTAGAATCTAACAAGTATCCGTCCATTTCCCGCTAATGTTAAATATTACTGAAGACCATAGACTACTGATGAGTGTTGAGATGGTGATAAGAATGATATGCGAAGCCAACATTAAATGAGTGATTACTAGATACTGAACACTGGGTTCTGGTATTTTCATAGGCTAAGTTATTATCCTGACAACAACCCTACCAGGGAAGATGCTATTATCATTTTAGTGACTAGTGATTTTCCAGGTGAAATAAATGAAAAGCAGCTTGACCAAAGTCACACATCGAAGAATGGAGCAACAATTTAACCCATGCCCTCAATAACTATGTAGACTGCCTTCCCTAAACAGGAAAGATGAAACTTCATCTTGAATGATGGCTGATGCTTTCTTTTTCCCTAAAGACCATGCCTCATACCCTTCCCTCATCCTGCTTGCAGAAGGACAACGCAGATGGTTTCATAGGCACGTGTGGACACTGGAGCACAGCCCACTGCCAAGCCCTGCACTGATTTTTCAGTGACTTGTAAAATAAGTTTCTCCTTGTACAGCTGCCACTGTGCTCAGTATTCCCTGAAGACTGCACCAGGACGAGGTTATCATTACAGTCATGGAGCTGACATTCCCACTAGATCAATTTTATTCCTAAAGTACCAAAACATCAGTTACGATAATAAACAACGGTGATTACATGTGCATTGCAGCAGTTGCAAAGACAAGTCTGTGAAAACATTTCTTTGTAAACATGTTATATATTTGAGCTAGATGGTGGAGGTGCTGAATAGAGCTTCCTAGGTACGTGATGACATCTCAGGACACACAGGGATGCCCCTCTGTGTCTTCCTGACAGTTCCATTAAAGAGCATGGGGCTGAATCCTGGTTCTCCCTCCCCTTCACAAGGCCTCTAATTATTAAGAGCTTCAGTTTGCCAATTTAAGAAATGGAGGGGTTAATAATATTTATTGCCTTATTGGATTTTTGTGAGATTTCAGTGCAAACCATATAAAGTGTTCACAGTGCCAGGAATACAATAATAAATACTCAAAAAGTGAGTCTCATTAGGTGATCTCTGAGAAGACTAACTGGCAGCTAGGTAGCAATAACTGGTAGCACACGGTCGGTTCCCATTTCTAGGGACACCATGTTATTCATCTTTAAGAGTTTCTAACCAAGTTAGGCCAAGGCACTGACAAAGAACCCTTCTTTGTATGTTTAATTTTATTTTGAGGGAAGTAAAATGACTGAGCTTGATGTGATAGAATTTTTAAATAATTTTTCTCTTAAGAAAAAGTAGTGCAATTTGATAGGAAATACAGAAGACAAAAAAAAAAAGTCTTCCGTTGGTTATTAATCTCTAGTATGTCTATATACACACATAAATTTATAAATGGAGATAGCACAATTTATGTGTCCATTAAATAGGATGTTATAAAAGAATCTTTAATTACTTGGGAAAATATCCATTAAATATTACTAAATTAATAAACATAGTTTCAAAATGTATGTTCTACGATATTCCATTTATAAAACCATATGTGGATCACATATACACTTCTTGGTTTTACTAATATTCAATGACAATTGTTACCTTACAAATTTGCATAATAGACACTGATGATGGCATATACATACACAAATGACATGTAATATTTTATATCTTATTTAATACGATTTAGGAATTTTAAGCACTTTTTGGTGATTTAAAGCAACTTAGGAGAAAAGTACACTTTAATTTCCTTAGTCATTATTTGATCATGAGATACTATGAAAAAAATAGCCCTGTTCATAGTTTTCCCCTTTTAAAATAAATAAATAAATAAATGGGGGTTGAAAAAGCCTTTGAGTCATCAGGAAGGTGTGATTAGCCACAAATATAGATTCTTGTTACAAAGTGTTACATCCTCGGCTGCCGAGCCATTCAGTACCTGCATACACGACGCTCGCGAATGTGTGTTCATCCCGGGGCACTCACTCTCTGCCCTGTTTTGCTCTTCAAATTTATAAAATCCCTGCAGAAACAAAAGCAAAAACATCCCATGACTTGGATTTGCAAAATGACTTTTCAATGCCATGTTCACATGAGCCTGACGACACAGCAAGGAGATGAACTAAGCTTTCAAACAAAGTGGGATTGACCAAGAGACGGAAAAATGGAGGAAGAGCTTGTGGCAAAACCCTCTCATTAGATGACAAGTACAGGCAGAGGAAGCTAACAAAATACCCTCAGTTTGGGCGCAGAGGGAAAGACTTCGTTCCTCCAGAAGTGAGGAAATTAAAATCAATCCAACTTGAGAAAAGTCACCTCTGAACTCACATTAAAAGTCCATTAAAATGAAGCTCATCATCTCATAATTGGGAAATAACAGGCATTATTAAATCACAACTCTCCTCTCAAGTATTTTAATTCTCCAAATTTTTTTTTAATAATCCCCCAAATTTTGATGCAGCAATTAGCTCGAAGGTATGTTTGAATCTTGTCTCCAATCCAGCCTTTACAAAAGCAGATTTAATGGGCAGCGGCAATTTTACCATGAAAAGAAATGCAGCCAGAAATTAAACCTCTATCGCTTCTTGGCCTTTTGGCTAAGCTCAAGTGCAAAAATGAAACTTTTGTTTTTGGGTTAAATTCTCATGTGCTATATTCTTCAAATCCATCTACGTACACTCTATGCTTTTCTTTTCAACTCACAGAGAAATAAAAATAATATTCCAGACACTCACAGCGGCGGGGCTTCGGAGCCGCCTGTCCCACACCTTTTCTATTTTTGCCTTTCCTTTTCCACCTCCCCTTCTCCTCTCTGCATTTTCACTGCTCTGTGCAAGGCACGAAAGAGAAGACGGCACTCGGCTAAGGAAGAAGGAAGCAAGTGGCAAGAGAAAGTGTCCCTGCCTTCACGTTCCAGTTACAGCGAGCCCGTCTCCGGTCCTATGCCCTAAACCCGATAACCCAGGGACAGGGCCAAGAAGCCGGAACGCCACAGCCATGCTGGGGCACTGGGGGCAAAGGCTGGCGAACGCGGCCATGTGGACAGACAGACTACAGTCCACAGTTAAGTGCAGGAATCATTTCCAACAGACAAATTACTCAGAGTAAGAAAAGGAGAGGAGAGGAGACATGAATTACCTCTTTGTCACAGTTGGAGTTAAGCGTAAGCATAGCCATGGGGCTGTTGGGCGCGCTGCTCCCCGGCACTGGAGGCATGACATGATCGCCAGGCTGGTTTGGACATGGTAAGCTCAGGACTTGGTTGGCATGTTTATTTGCTAAAGTGGTAGAAAGGTACTGCTTTACCTGCTGCCTTTGGGCTTGCTGTATGTGGTACTTGGTGGGGTTTTCGAGGTGAGTCTGCACCTGGACATAGCCAAGGAGGGAAAAGAAGATGGCATCGTTATTTTTGAGTTGCAGACAGTTCCCTCTTTCAGGCACAAATATGAAGCTGACTAGTCCACCAAGAGAATAAATTAGTAAGCCCCTGTCACGTACCAGGCACGGTGCTAATGGATTTTGATACTACTGAAGTTGAAAGTCTAACCAACTCGTAGGATTTGGGGTAATACTTTGCCCTATTTTATTGCCCTCCTAATTAATTATACATCTCTTTCAAATCTTGTGTTCTTCTTCTCAAATCTAATAATTAAAAGTTTGAAACTATCTGTAGGGCAAAAATTTCCCCAACACACTTGAAAGGGTTTATTAAGATCAAAACAACCATCCAGAAGGAGTTTTAACTCAGTTCATTCCACGTTCATTGGCAAACAGAATAATTTTCGGCTTTTTATTTTTTTAACAAAAAAACTCTTTAAGAACCAACTGTAAAATGGTTGCGGAAAATAAACACAAACATTCCAACGATTAAATCAAGTAGTTGTAGATTAATTCCTCCCACTTTCCCTTGGACGTTATTATTCAACATTTTAGTTAGGAAAGAACTCAGGGTAAAAAAGCAATTTCACATCCAGCAGTTTCTTTCAAATGCCTAACACTTAGATGTTATGTGTTTTTAAAGGCATAACTATCAGTAAGCCACCAGGATTGTTTTTCTCCCTTCCTGTAAACATTAATACCAAGTTAGAAACACTTGTATTCCCAAAACTATGATATTCAATTTTAAGACACTTTTCCCTTAACCTTATGAACTACGTATGAATAAGAGCTGATGAAGAGATTACAGCCACACGCTAGGGAAAAAATGTCCTTCTAATATTTATTTTGTTCAAAACTATACTGAATTACTACTTCAGTCACCAAACAATAATAAGCAGCATTAAAAGAGTAGATTTGTACTTATTGAGAACAGTGTGCCTATTACAGTAAGGCAAGAAAAGGTAGATTAATCTATTTATTGCATTATATTTCAGAGGCTGAATACAAATAACAATCAAGCTCACCTGATAGTGATTATATTCTAGCATTTCCAGCATAACAACGTTGTAGGTGGCCCCAATCCAACGAGAAACGGTAGACTATTCCTCCCTCTACTTTCTGTATCTCCAGTTCGAAGACTAACTGGCATAGAGAAGGCACTAAAACGAGGTATCCCGAGACACCGCCGGAAACTTTATCACAGCAGCCCTGCTTATAATAACCTAAGCTAATTAGTTATGCATGTAAAAAAAAAAAAAAAGACTGTTCACACAAGGGGCTTTTTTTTTTTTTTTTTTAAAGACCTACAAGTTTGGTCTTAAATATTGATACCAATTTTCCCCCCTGGCTTGACGTCACGCTTTTTTTCATAAATATAAAAGAACCTTTTAAAGTGATGAGCTACCAAAGTCAAACTCACTGTCAGATCAAGGCCAATTCACTATTCATCTTTAGTTCCAGTAGTATTAATAGACAATGGTATTTCTCTTTCAGGAATAGGTTAATAGCGGGATGCCCCCTTTGCAGGAGACATCGCCTAAAAGCTACTATTACACTAGACTTTTCTAATGGCCAAATAACTGCCCTTCCAATGGCAGGATGACCATCTTTCAGTATGGCAGAGATTCTGTGCTGAATTTTCAAGTCAAAAGCCTCTTCTTGCATTCTGGTCTCAACAGGCGCCTCCTCACTCTTAGCAAAGTGGATGTGCGACTTGCCTACTGACCTCACATCATGAAGAGGGGGGACTATTCTAAAATGTGAAACACACACTAACACAAAGAAATAAATGCAACTTAACTCTTGAATGAGGAAGCATGAACATTTTAAATGAAAACAGGTATTTACTGAAAATCTTACAATTCTTGAATCTACAAAACAAGTTATCAAACTGACAGATGTATTAACTCATTTATTTCCTGTTACTGTGTGCTAAGTGCTATATAGAAAGCCCAAAACATACATTGTGAACACACAGAAAACAGATGGAATATCAGCTTTATGAAACTTCCAGTCTGAGGAGAGGCAAAAGGAAAAAAAGAGCCAGACTAACATACATCTAAAAATTATGATGAACACTTAATACTCACTGCTGAAAAGAGACGATATTTTAAGCATAAAACTGTGAAATGCAATAATTTTATCCACATGCCCAAGACAGTGAAGTCCTTTAGGTTGACAGTCTTATATTCTTTCAAATGACTGATATAACATGCACAAGGTGGTTCACAGAGGCATTTTCAGTTTCATAAAGGGTCCAGACACGATAATGATGGGGACAAGAGACATTACTAAAATAAACATAAAATGAGGCCAGTGAGTGTGATGTGCTTATTTCACTATTACACTTAAAAAAGTAAGAGCTGCACATTTAAAAATAAATGTTAATTCACTGGCACATCCTTATTCTTTAATGAATCAGGATCTGATGCTTTAGTAAGGAAAGAAGCAACCTGCTCTCGATTTGGTGTTGTCAATGAGGTCTTTACTACAGCTGGGACTGGGTAAGCACAGTGGGATGTATTTTGTTCTTTTCCTGCCAGTGTCTTTTTCGTTTTTAAGCAAGTTAGACACTGATGGCCTAGAAAGACCATGCAGTAGACAGAACATCTCCAACTGCTTCTAACCCAAACACTTCAAACAGGTAACATAAATGAGAAACATGAGCTGTGAGGTGAGGTAATAAGGAGTGGTGGGGTCTGTGGCAGGCTAGAGGATATATGTTTCACCTAAAGAGAGCAGCGAGTCTAAGCTTCAGCTGCTTATGGCCACTTGGGAAAACCAGTTCAGTCTAGCTAGATCTCCCAATTTTTCAAGGGTAGTTGGCAATCTGAAATTTTTTAGTGACATCTTCTTAAGTTTAAAAAGTGGACACCCCCTTGCTTTGCTTTTCAGATAGTAAAAGACTAAGCCTACAAACCACTAGAACATGATCTCTGTTTTACACTGTCTATGAGAATAGTCTTCATATTTAGATTCCCTGGAGGATGGCCTAGGTTTTGAGGGGAGGTTCCTCCTCTGAGAAGCTGATGTAAAAATCCAGGTGTTCCTGGCACTTCTTTGAGGAACAACCTGCCTGACAGCACAGCTGGCAGAGTAGTCAAGAACTTGAAACCCAGGTTCACACTCTGGCTTTGCAGCTTATTGCACATGTACCCTTCTGCAAGTTAATTCCCCAGGCCATTGTCCTCATGTATTCAGTGGAAATGACAATAGTGCCTTTCTCACTGGGGTGTTTTCAGCATTAAATGAGATTCCATCTCAAACGGTCTTAGCAAAATATCTACAACAGCCGTCCTTGCACTTTTTGTTTTCGACCCTTTTGCACTCTTCAAATTCCTTGTGTTTATATGGATCCATTAATATTTATCATGTTAGGCAGTAAATTGAGAAATCTAGGAAACACCAGATTACATACATAGCGTGTGTCTCAGTGGATGTCAGAATGATGACATCTTACCATGTCACACAGCCTTTGAAAACCTCTACTATATACTTGTAAGATGAGGGTAAAAAAGAAAAATAACATCTTAGTATTATTTTGAAATAGCATTGAGGTGGCAGAACCCCTGTAAGGGTGCTGAAGACCACCAGGGCTCTCTGACCAAACTTTGAGAACTGCTAACCTACAACATTGGTTAGTACTCTAGCATCATAAGCCCCCCAGTGATGTCACTCCCCTCTGTGGACAGGAGGCATGGGACATGACCTCTGCAGGTCCCTTCTCCTTCACTCAAAGATGCTGGAGAAAGATACTCACCCTGTCTGAACTCCTTCAAAGCATCGTGATGAGGCTCTATGGTTCTTTGAACATTGTAAAAGTTATATGAATATAATATTCTGTTGTCAACTATCCTGACTCAAAGCTTTTTAGTTAGCAACTTCATTTTTATCAATTTTAAATTAACAGATCAAACAAGCATGGAAATGAGAGCATATATGTAGTATTAAAGGGGCCAGAAACATCTTCATGGCTTCCTGATAATCTCTGCAAGTAACTTCAAATCAACAACCCACATTCAGGAATTCAGACAGCAAATGTTAGGTATTGCTGAGCAGCTGAAGCACAGACCACAGAATAAAGCTGGGACATGTACTCTAATCACAGTTTAGGATTTATTGATATAATTTTTATTTCATATAAATTACGTTAGATATCTGAATTAAAGTGCAAAAATCCAAAGGCTTTGGGACTCTTTTTCAATGCTGCTCCTCTCTTTTTGCCTTTTTTCCCTTCCTGCATTCAGATGTTGGACTGATAGCAAGGGAATTGGAACAGATCATCACCTGTCACATGTTAGTATCACCACTTCCTGGGTAACACTGACAGCTTCATTCTAAAGAGATACTGGTGGACGTCAGATGTCAGTGTAAGATGGCGGCTATAGATACTACCATCCTGGCTGACTAAAGAATTCACTGGGGGAAAAATCCCCATCAGGACGTCCACTCTTCTTCTAGTCCCTCGACTATCTGTAAAAAATAATCTGATTGATGTTCTTAAACAAATGGACAAAGTGTTCAGATTTCTCATCTTATGTTTAGGGAGAGAATCTGTTCTTTTGCTCAGTAAGTTTAAAATATTAAAGGGATTATCATTCAATCAACTGCTATCCACCAGTGCCAGCAGATCCACTGTTCTTTTCATACTGTTTCTTAAGTGGCAATTTACAGAGAAGGTCAAACATGTAATTACAACCTCTGAAAAAAATGGTAAAATAGAAAAAGCCAGACCAGGTACGATGGCCCACACTTACAATCCTAGCACCTTTGGAAGGGGTGGACAGTTGATTCCTTGAGCTCAGGAGTTTGATATCAGCCTATGCAAGAGTAATAACGGTCTCTACAAAAAGTAGAAATTAGCCAGGTGCAGTGGTGTGTGCCCATAGTCCTAGCTACTCAGGAGGCTGAGGCAAGAGCATAGGAGTTTGAGATTGCTATGAGCTAGGATGCATGGCACTCTAGCTAGGGCAATAGAGAGAAACTTTGTCTCCAA
Organism: Galagoides demidoff; assembly: GCA_963574575.1. NCBI lineage: Eukaryota > Metazoa > Chordata > Mammalia > Primates > Galagidae > Galagoides > Galagoides demidoff. Next base: position 98,819 of record CAUYQV010179725.1, read on the forward strand.
AAAAAGAAAGAAAGAAAAAGAAAAAGGCAGCTTTCTTAAATGACTTGGGCAAAGCCTCCTACAAGGTCACATCTGATAAATGTCAAGGATCTTTTCTATCCCACCATGATAATGTAATACAATGTGTGTATTTGCAGAAGAAAATACAAGTCTAAGACAGACACTATAAAAAACAATCAGTACAAAGGTGTGCTTACCTACAGTAACAACAATAACAAGGAAATGAGCCCTGACTTCAGAGAGAATAATCCAAGTCAGATGCAAACAAAAAGCAAAACTAAAGACTTAAAGAAGGGAAGATTGAGACTGATGAGCCCCAGGTCTGCCTCTCTCACAGCTCTGTCTGCCCACCAGCCCAGCCTGCTATGCTGCCTGTTTTTCTATGGCCTATAAACAAAGAATGGATTTTACTTTTTTAAATAGTTCAGAAAAGAATCAAAAGAAAAATGGTGTTTCATGACACCTGAAAGTGGGATGATATTCCAATGTCATTGGCAATAAGTGTGACCAGAACACAGCCACGCCCTTGGTTCACCTACCACGTCCATGGCTCTCTCGCTATCATGGCAGAGTTGAGCAGTGGCAACAAAGTCTACATGGCCCTCAAAGCCTAAAATATCTCCTCTCAGGCTTTTTATAGAAAGCAAATGCTGACCCCCACACTCTAGGGAAGTTTCCCTGAAGTAGAAGGGAGGTTTCCCATTAACTAAAAGTTTCAGAAAGGTTTGGATGAAAGAATGAGGTGGATTTTTCCATTAACAAAAATATGTATATGCATATGTAATTTTATGGCTGTTTTTCCAAATATTGTCTTAATCAGACCAGTATCCAGATATGCTTAATTATCCCCATTTTAAAGATAAAGAAACTGAAACTCTGAGGAGAAAGGTAAGAGCCTTGCCAGAGTTGGAAAGCACAGCCAGGCCTCAGTTCAGTGATTCTCAGAAACACCCTTCACTCCTGACCAATTCTGATCTATGGCTTTAACCCAGTAAAGAGGGAAAGATCAAACTGTAAGGCCAGCGGTGGACTTACACACTTCACATGTACATACATAAACAGATTTACATTTACATCCCATTATTTTTTGGTCTGTATACTTGTACACCCCTGCCTGTCTTATTATTTTGTAGGCTTCTGAGTTCAGAGAAATGAGTTGTAATATGTTCAAAAGGAAACAGTAACAAATCTAGTTTTCTGAAATTTTGATGTTAGAATAGAATTCACTAGACCAGCCCTATCAAAAAATCCTACCACAGCTTTTCTTTTTAGCTGATGGCCCATGAAATAATGTGATTATAATCTGTAAGATGGGCATGCTTTGGTTTTAGGAAAAACAGTCCTTAATAGCCTTAGAAAAACCAGATATTATCATAAGAAAATTCCTAATATATACATTTTTTTCCTCTCTCAGACTCAAAGATCATGGAAATACAAAGAACACTAGTTTTTATCTCAACCAAATAAAAGTATAAGAGATTTAGGAATGGTAGCCGTCTGCTTGCAACACCACTTTCAGAATCAAATATCTATGGGGGAAAAAAGTAGCAACCCAAAAACTTAACCCCCTGATCACTCTTAGAGAAAGCCATTTCTCTTCGGCCACTTCTCTCAGCTTCCTATAAGTCATCATGCATGGCTACATTATGTTAAGCAGCAAGATTTTATAAAATATAATAAGCAGAATTAGCGTTCATTCTCTCCAATTTGTCTCCATGTACCAGACACCATGCATTTTCTATTCCCTCCCAGCTTAGGTCAACTAAAAGTTAAAAGTGAAGTCACTTGGATAACTACATAAAATATTCTTTCAACTCTCTACCCCTAGTTTTGTTTTGCTTTTAAATTATTTGATGACAACTTGTGACTACATACAGAAACAACTAATGGAGAGATTTGATTTTGATAGTTTTAACTTCCTGTTTTGAGTTGTTGCATCCGAGTACAGTCTTGCCATAGGTAG